>PISX010002184.1:91559-152676 GCA_004024625.1 Mellivora capensis | reverse complement strand
CAATCAACACATGTTTTATCTTTTGTTATGATTTTACCATAAAATAGAAACCTGTGCCATTCGGGTTATAAAATTTACCCAGTGACACTCAGGTTCTCTAACTGTGTTAGTCAGCACACCTATTCCAGTCTGGAAGTCATTTAAAGGAATCTCCAGGAATGGGATGTCAAGTTCCCTGGGATTTCCGCGGCGCAGTTCAAGTACATCAAAACCTAAAGCTCCACGAGTATTTTCATGTTTCGGGATGGTCAAGGCTTACTAGAAAAACAGCAATGGCACCTGGTCTAAAGGATAACTGAATAGCAACCTGAGGGATGGAAGGACTGAGGCCTCCCTAATGACAAAGTCCCCAGTAGGCCCGGGGCCCTGTGCTTCCATTCCACAGTGGTCAAGTGCGGACGGCTGCCTCCTCTCCCCGCGGGGATTGTCTACGTATCAGAACAATGAACTCCTCTCTCTCTAGAGAAGAGAATGGATAGATGTGTCCGTAGTTCCTATATTAGCTCTGGGGTTCATAATTCTGGAATTCTTCTCCTGTGTTGGCAAGCTTCGACACACAGCTAGATGCATTTACTGAGTTGCCCTCTGAGAACTAGGGCTCTGGAAGCGTGTGTGTGCGTGTGTATAAACACATAACAGTGACAGGCCGATTTGTTAGTCTGAGAATAACATTTTAGACACTTCGCTGTTTCAGACTCAACAGTGAGCACAAACACCCCCAGGAAACCGGGATGTGTTTCCATAGGCATCCCCTGGTCTGGTGATAAGATGTCATTGTTGACAGGGATCTCCCCTCATTTCTCTGTGTCCATTCTACAAATGCTGTGAAAATATTTTGAAAATCACCCATGATGAGAAACACCACACACGTAAGCTCCAAGGCTTCACCTGGGAAAAATGTCTTTACTTCAGCACATTCGAACAGAAAGGGCAGGCCAAGATTTCCTTCTGCCCAGACACACCTCGCGACATATTTTCGCCAAATCTGGTCTTTCAGTGGTTTTTCACTCCGGGTCTCAGCATGCAAGGGCAATTCACAGAGGGTGTGTTTATGTGAATTTTCAACTCAATTTCCTGTCTTTATTTTGTTTCATCTTTCAACTAACACCACTGAAAAAGAATAAAAGAATTAATCATAACACTTTGTACTTCTTTTGCACATTTTTTCCTCCTGAGGAGATGATAGGACTTCACACTGAGTTCCACAGAGATGGAGAAAGAAGTCTGTGAGGTAGACAGACTGTGAGTGTTTTCATAATTGTCCACATGAAGGGAATGGAGCTAGAGAGGGGTTGCTATGGCCGATACTGGGAAGCAGCAACATGGGTTTCTTTCCTGGCTGTCGGAGTACACGATAGTCACAAGTCTGATGAGATCATTTGAGTTAGGCAGCTCTTCGTAAAACAGTAAGAGGAAATCCCCCAAAGAAGACAGAACCTTAAGAAAATAATACTTTCAAGTTATAGAAGGATGATCACTTATTATCAGACCTTTCTGGGAAATAACTCACTCCATACACCGATAGGTTCATATAAGCCTGAGATGGTTTTTTAAACCCAAATCGTGTATATTAAACTAATGAAAAATGAAGTAGAACTGCTTGAACAAATTTGTTCCTCTTAAAGAGCCTGAACTGGTCTTAGGTAGCATGTGATAACTATACGCAGGATGGGTATGTGACTTGGGTTGGCTGATGTCCAACAGACAAGAAATTATCTTCCCAGTTTCAATATACCTACTACAATTAGGGACATGGACTCACCCTTTTGGCTTGATGGTTGCATAATACCTAATTTTCATCTAGCCAGAGAGAACTTTCTTTTCTCTTATAGAGATATTCAGGGGCGCCTGGATGGCTCAGTGGGTTAAGCATCTGACTTCAGCTCAGGTCATGATCTCAGGGTCTTGGGATCGAGCTGTGGGGAGTCTGCTTCTCCCTCTCCCTCTGTCCCTCCCCCTGCTCGTGTGCAAATGTGCTCTCTCTCTCTCAAATAAATAAATTCTTTAAAAAGAGAGAGAGAGAGAGAGAGAGAGAGAGAGAGAGAGATGGGGCACCTGGGTGGCTCAATTGGTTAAGAATCTGACTTTGGCTCGGCTCTTGATCCCACTGGGCTCCCTGCTCAGAGGGGAGCCTGCCTTTCTCTCTCTCCCTCTGCCTCTCCCCCAGCTTGTGCTCTCTCTCTCTCAAATAAATAAATAAAATCTTAAATATATATTATTTATATATATTATTATATTATAATATATAACATATTTTATTATAATATACATTATTTATATATTTTTTTATATATATAAATATTTGCTTTAAAAAAAGAATGCTATTAATTTTGACTTTTATTAAAATAATAAAAATAAATAAAAAGTAACCTCTGTGAACATTAAAAAAAGAGAGAGAGAAAGAGAGAGAGATGGAGAGATATTCACAGAGCCACAGCTATCTTCAATTTTTTATTCCTTTCAAATATAATGTGCCATATTTTCCTTTTACTTCCTATCATTATAGTTTATCACATCAAGGTTAATCTTCAAAATAACCATTTCCTGTGGCTCACAAAATGAGCTGCAGTAGAATGCTCTGAGAGCCAGGGAAGAGTCACTGTTTTGCTCCATGAGTTCAAGTTCATCGTTGTCACCAGAAACCAACCTGGTGCCTACAGCTTTAGCGGGGAATGTATGAATCTGTAAAATAATATGCACAATTTTGCATACGTATTATCTAGGAGCAGGTTCATTACTGTCATCAGATTCTCCAAAAGTATCTGGGACCCAAATTAAGAAGTCATGTTTTTCAACCTTCCTTTCTCTTTAGACAGTTTTCCTAATAGACTCCTGCCTTCCCATGAAATTTCATCAAAGATTTATTTAAATTGTTTACATACTATATTCGTATCTGTGCTTTATACAAGAAAAGAATAAAAGACTTTTGTCTCTAAGAAGCAATTTTTGCCCAGAATGGAGTGATATCAGCCTCCACTGAGAATCCCTCTACCTGGTTCATGGCCTGCTTCTTCTGCTCCTACCAGCACCAACCAAGCCCAAGCTGGTGGTTTCCAGCCTACAGTCCACTCGCACAGTCGTATCTTTCACTCGTCCAGCAACTCCATGAAGTTCCTATTAGATGCTTGAACTTACTCTTCCTCCAAACACCTAAAGGTACTTCCATCTCAACGATTTGTTCCTGGCGTCATCAACTTTGGCCTGTTTGTCTTTTCTCTTTGGAAATCTCCTTTTCTCCCACGACACAGAGCAGGAAAATCTATACTAGAAGCATGGCATCATTTTTGTGTTTGTTTTAGACAGCAGGCAGTCTTGGCCCACCATGAGTAGGTATCCAATTTTGAATAATGGTGATTAAAAAAAATGTTTATTCAGCAGACAGCTAATTGACTTTGCCAGGCATTTTCCTCCGGCTCAAAAGTTTTCCTCTGAAAAATCAGTTGCTACCCCTTTAACCCATGTCTTTGTTGAGGCGACCCCCAAAATTGGGATCCTGCACTAGTCACACGATGTAGTCTAGACAACGACTGCATCCCAGCAGGACCAGTGACATAATTTGTGGGATATGGTTTATTATTTTTTAAGATTTATTTATTTATTTGAAAGAGAGCATGCACAATCACACACAAGCAGGGGGAGGGGCAGAGGGAGGGGGACTCCCTGCTGAGCCTACTCCATCATGTCCTGAGCTGAATTCAAGGGTCAGCTGCTCAATGGACTGAGCCACCCAGGCAGCCCCATGCTATGCAGTTTAAAATGAAAATATGGGGTGCTTGGCTGCCTCAGTTGGAATAATATATAAATCTTGATCTCAGGGTCACAAGTTAGAGCCCTACATTTGGAATAGAGATTACTCAAAAAAAAAAAAAAAAAAGAAAATGGAGGACTCCTTGTTCAAAAATTAATACTAATTTCAATGTAGTAGAGGATCAGAGCAAGCATGGGACCCTTCTAAGTGCGGGGTCTTGCGTGACCACACAGATTGCACGCCTAAGGAGTGGGCCCTGCTTCCCATGCTTCCTGCCACAGTTAATGGTTCAGGAATGGATACAAAAGAAATCAAGGTTGTTAGACCTATACTTTGTAGGACTCAGAAAGAGAAACACTCTAACTGCTAGATCCAAAGTTTGCAACAAATATCCCTGAAAAGGGTCGTGGTCCAGAGAATCGGCCTGAAAATGAAGCCAGGACAGAGGGCAACTCAGGTGGGAGAAAGGAAAGATACCGAGTCCTGGTAACACTGTTGGAGCCCCTGAGTCCAGACCTACCACTGGAAATGAGTCCCCAGAACCCTCTTTGTTCTCAAAGCACTTTGAGTTGGAATTTCTGTGACTTGCAACCAGAAGAGGCTTGACTAACAAAAAACGATGTTTTAGGGCTGTAGGTGGATAGAATTAACATGGTACGGGGACCACATAAATATTAGCTGCTATAATTATGATGATTGATACGCCAACTCTGAAAACACCGCCAATCTTCTGAACTTGATTTAGGTCTATGACAACCACATTTAAAGCTTTTTGAGAATACAGGATATTTTGGAAAGTATTTCATAAAACCTTGACTTGAATGGGAAAGATAAGCTGCTAAGTATGTCAATATGATTGTGTTGAAATATGACGTGAATTGATAACTAATTTAGCAACCTAGAGGAAAATTAAATATAGATAAGAGTGTTTACAATATGTGATTTCATTTGACAGAAGCAGAAAATTCTCTGAGGTGCAACACAAAATTTGTGAAGTTTCTAATTTATTATGACTTGTAGCAAAGGCTCTATTCCAGGAAATTTACATCACTTGGGAATATGAGATTGAACAGGAAAATATGTTTTAACCTATTTATATATTTTTGTGAAAAATTATTTCAATCATGAATGTTACATTGAATCATTGTGGTCTTCAATTAATTGAAAAAGGAGAATATCTGTAGATTTTTAGACACTTAGACTTACAAAGTTCCTGAAGGCCATGAAAAGTAAAAGTAGGTAAAAGCAATATTCACATTTTCCATTTGACTGAGAAATTAATGGTGGAGCTGTCAAAAAAGATAAGGGAAGATGATGTAAACACTGGGGAGAACTCCTACTCTCAGATGCTGGGATGGTACAAAAACTATATGCACACCAATTACTGTCCAGACACTTGCCATGTCAAATTCATAAAAATACAGCAAGACTGTATTGAGAATCACTGCACATAATAAATATTTGCTGCTAATGAAACCGAATTTTGTTAGTTCCAAAACTTAATTTCCTTGTTATTCTCAGTAGGATTTTTGAAAATTTACATCATAGCTTTTTTGTGTTCTTCAAGAAACCATGGGCTATTCACATTTTTTCTTACAATTAAGAGTCCCTGTTATGAAGTCAAAATAGTGTCTAGTCAATATCCCTCCTTTGAGGTCCTTCAGTAGATGTGGGTTTATTTTGGTTCCTTCTAAGTTCCCTCCTGCTGCCTGTCCTTTTCCTTCATCAATCCAGGCTGCTTCTCTTTGTATGTCCACAAGATTTCACCCCTCTTACATGTCTTATATGTGGTTTTGGCAACTCTAAAACAAACGAACTTCGGATAAGAAAACACAATCATACATTTGAATACCGATTTTGACAAGGGAAAAATATTAATTACAAAAATCACAGGCCTTTGTATTTAAAGGGGAACAGTTCCCACCTGGGCATACATATATTGCCTGTTCTTTTATTGTCAGAGTTAAATCAATGTTTTCGTCAGTGGAGTTTGAAAAAAGTCCTGTGAATTGTTAGTTAATAAATTTTGTCACTTCCTAACTCAATAAACAGTCTATTTGAATGCACTGTAATTGCAATGCATTTCTAAAAGAAAACTCTATTTTCTCTCTGAACTAGATCTTGGGTTTACTGCACTGAAAACAGGAAGGGCATATCAAAAATAGAAGAGATGTTTTTATTCTTCCGAGAACAATATCTAATTTGAACACATCAGCTTTCTCTTCCCCAAATTTAAAATTTAAAATAATTGCTCAACCAAGCAAGTCACAAGTGCCCGACACTGTATGAGTTTCTGTAACTAAATGTTTGTTTGAGGAAGGTAGTTTTGCTCCAATAAGAGTTAAAGGAGTGTTTCAGCACGGTGTGGAATGATGCCCTAACGGGAAGGTTCTTCTGCCACTTTTCTAAACCTCTTAACTCTTGCTTAATATTTCCGTTTTACCTACCCATTTCTATAAGTAATTCTTTCCACCCCACCACGATTTCTCTTTTGCTTTTATTTTCTCAAACATACTACTGATATGCTAGAAGGTATGTTTATTACTTAGTTAACCAATAAACCATTTCTCAACCCAAATCTGGCAGGGAATCAGATATGCAGCCCAAATAACTTTTCTGTGCTTTAGAATTATCTTGGATAATGGATAGGCAAATTTCGTCAGCTTCCAAATTGAAAATCCTCCTGGCTCCAATCCTGAGGCCAATATAAAATTCAAGAATAAAATCTATAAAGTAGTACTGAAGAGGTTTAAAGAATCTCTAAAAAATTGTGTCCCTTTGGCATGAGGAATATTTTCAGCTGAAGGCAACTGAGACCCTATGGGCCAAACACAAACTTCTGCCCCTCCCTTGACAACCTAGAAAAATCTAAATTGGGGTCTTTTGATTATCAGAGATACCTTTTATCTGAGTGACCCGTCTGTATGGAAGGGCAAACATGAATTACACACACCTGCTCCTCTTCTCCTTCCTGCTGAAGCCCCAGGCTCCTGTCCTACTGCTTAGTTCCAGATGGCACTGATATTTCATTGTACATTTCTATCATTGAACCTCTCAAATTTGAGGGGCTCCTGTATGAATGAAATTAAATTTGACTTTCTCAAGTTAATCTGTCTCATGTCAATTTAGTTGTAGACCAGCTGGAAAAACCTTTGCACGGTAGAGGAAATTTCTTCCTCCCCAGCCTTCTCATGCCCTGAACTTACTTCTTTTCATTTTGGGAGGGGATTTTAATGCTGTCCTGATTTGAATCAATCCATTTAATAACTAAGGCTGCTGTTGCCCCAAAGTCATTACTTTTGCTTAGCCTTATGTGTAAGGGAAAAGAACTGTGTGCATTTTATCTGCTACCTCCTATTGAAGAATGTTGGCATGTATCATGCTGTAACAGGTATCGTTTAGCAAAAAATAATTCCTATTTTAAAGGCAGATAACTTCCTGAGGATGTCTTGAATTAAAAACACAAAATGTCTGGTTTTCATTATAACCTTATACTTGCAGAGACAGATTAACCATGTTGCTATTGCTCTGTTTACAAGGATGGTCATCTAAATGCCTGAAGGCCATTTTCTTTTCTCCTTCTTCTTATCAATGACTTGTTAGGAAGGAACCTATTGCTGTCCCCTTCCAGATTATGTGCTTTCAACTTTATTTAAGGGGAGAGCACAGGACAGTTTTGCATGATCACTCAGCCTTGTGAGAGCAAATGAAATGCATACAGGTTAATTGCAACCCATGAAGGAATGTACAAATGGCAGGCATTATCGTCACTCGGGAATGGTTTAGTCGGTGACTTTAGGGAAGAATACGCAAAGTTTGACATCCTGTTCATCTATATTTACACAATGTGGTGGCAAAAGACTGGCTTTTTCATATCTTTCAGACTAAGGACAGAGTAAAAAGGAGATGATGTTAAGTATATGTCTTTGGTTGACTTCATCTCCTTGAGACTATTGTTGGTCTCATTCCCAAAAAGGGGAAAAATAATGCCTAATCCAGGGGTGCCTGGGTGGCTCAGTCAGTTAGGCATCTACCTTCAGCTCCGGTCATGATCCCAGGGTCCTGGGATCCAGCCCCACGTTGGGCTCCTCCCTCAACAGCAAGTGTGCTTCTCCCTCTCCCTCTGCCTGCTGCTCCCCCTGCTGGGCGCGCTCTGTCTGTCAAGTAAGTAAATGAAATCTTAAAAAAATAAAATAAAATGCAACTTAGAACAAAATAATGCCTAATCTAGAAGATGCTAATAAAATTAAGTGAGTTTACCCAATATTACAGAACTTGATCTATAGAAGGTTTCCAATACTGATTTATCACCTTCTCCTACAAGCTCTAGCTCCCCACAGCTTTTAAAAATATTTACTTATTTTAGAGAGAGCATGAGTAGGAGGGGCAGAGGAACAGGGAATCCCAAGCCAACTTCCGGCTGAGCCCCAATGTGGGCTTCCATCTCACAACCCTGAGATCATGACCTGAGCAGAAATCAAAGAGTCAGACACTTAACCAACGGCGCCACCCAGGCACCCCTTATTGTGCTTATGTCTTATCACACTTCTTGAGGCACTGATGAGGTTGCAATGACCGGTTACAATCCGACCATCAGATCTGAAAAGCCCTGATATCAATGGAATGTATTGATGACCACACCCCACAAGCCCTTTCCCTGCCCAAGATTAAGGGCTGAACACAAACTGACCCCCCCACCACCACCACTTGCTCCCTGCCTGCACCGACCGCCCTGAGGCTTTCCTATACAACTCCAGTTGTCCATCCTGCGGCCAAGAAGTTAGCTGTTAAGGCCTGAGCCTGCCACCTCCCCAAGGCACAGACAGCCGAAATTAATCTCTGGCTTTCTCTTTTCCCAACCTCATTTCTTGAGTTATTGGTTTCTCTTGGGACAAATATATTTGGCAACACTGTTGGCAAACCCACCAAGGGTCTATGCTTTCGAATTGTCTAGGCCCCTTGGGATCCCCCTGGACACAGCAACTCTCCAAGGCAGCTACAGGGCTCATCAAACCAATTCCAGTTCCTAAATTAGCAGCTGTGGTAGATCATTCCGCAACAAATGGAGTTCAAGAGGAGTTCAAGAGTTACTAACCTGCCAAAGCTACGATTTGAAAAACAATGACCCCTTTGTTAATCTTTTCTTTGCATAGGAACCACCAAAGTCCGCATTGAGGCAGCACAGGGGCCTTGCACTGGAGATTAGCTTCTCCTGGAATCCAAAAAACACATTTCTAGAGCCTATCTCATTTGTCAAAGATGTGGGTTAAAGAAATTTTGTTTGTACGGGACCAACATCTATATAAAATACCCTATTACACCTGGGCAGAATTTCCTAGATCATATTTTTGACATGAAAATAAACACAAGTTAAAATATAGCATTAAATATAAACATACATATAGATATTTCTCACAAGTGTTACATTTTTTAGAGTTAACTATTTGCCCAATTCTAAAACACGTATATATCTCTTAGTATGTTCTTTGATGTCTAAATACACAAAGGAAAGCATAAATTCATAATAATGAAAACATCCCAAAGATGACTACTTTTTCCCCCCTTCTAAGGCCTCTGAGGTTCCTGACATATATTTTTCAATATAAAAGCCCCAACCCCACAGCATTAAAGGTCAGGTCATGATTTTTTTCTGGAGTCCCCTCCAAATGTGATCACTATAGAGAAATACACTTTACAGGACATTGGAAAGCTGCAAGTCAGATACATTTTTCAAGGGCACTGATGTTTGTAAACATCCTTTTAAATGGAATAACAAGATATATTTGCATATGTCCTCCTAGAATACTGACAAGGCCAGGATACAAAATGGGAGTTTAGCAACAAGACTTGGTCTTCGCAGAACTAGAATTACTTGACATTTTAAAAAACTATGTTTACCATAATACTGATTTTTTTAAAAATTTCATTTAATAAAGGAGGAAAATACAGTCGTGTAGTTTTATATATTGCTGAGTGGGTCATAAATTAGGCCCTAAACTTGGAGGGAAATCTAGACAACTCACGGTGTCTACAAGACAAAACTAACACCACTTAAAAGAGGCACAGCTATTTTTAAAAAAAAATTTTTTAAGATTTTATTTACTTATTTGACAGAGAGACACAACCAAAGAGAGAACACAAGCAGGGGCAGGCTTTCCACTCAGCAGGGAGCCCCATGTGGTGCTGGATCCCAGGATCCAGGGATTCTGACCAGACCTGAAGGCACTCTCGAAATGGCTGCGCCCCTCAGGCGCCCGGTAGCACAGCTACTTAAAATACTTAAATGAAATATATGTTTCTCCAGAAGTGCTTCTTCATGAAAGATAATGGAAACAGCAAAGACTCCAGCTTTCTTGGACCTAGTCATTAATTTAACAGGATTTGGGCCTGTGAGTTCAGTGCCAACTACAGTTTTGGAGAGTTTGTGTAAAGACCTGTGGTCCTGGGACACCTGGGTGGTTCAGTAGGTTGAGCATCCGCTTTCGGCTCAGGTCACGGTCCCGGAGTCTTGGGATCGAGTCCCGCATCGGGCTCCCTGATCAGTGGGGAGCCTGTTTCTCCCTCTGCCTGCTCTTCTCTCTCTCCCTCTCTCTGACAAATAGATAAATAAAATATTTTTTAAAAAAAAGAAAAAAGACCTTGGGTTCTGGGTAAGGAGCAACGATTTGAAGGCAATCACGTGTGGAGGAGGTTGCTGTAGGTAAAAATAGAGGACTAGATGTATTATTTTGGAATATGGATAAATGTCGCAAAGTTAGTGTGCTCTTTGTAGTAGGACAAAACTAGAACTAACCCAAATGTCCACTAATACTGTCTGCAGTTGCAAATGAGAGCAAGGACTGCTTCTGTATTTCTCCAGCGAGCGATCTCTAGAATGTAAGGTAAAGTGCAAATCGTGGTGGAACAAGCATGATTAGTATGCTATTATTTATTTTAAAACCAAAGATAGGTGTTAAATGAATGAAACAAAGAAGCCATTAGACTGGCCTGGCTTGAATCCCAAGGTGGCCCACTTGAGCAAACTGAAATCTAAGCCTTTAAATGCCAGAAGTGGATAAAATCAAAACACTAAGAACAATCAAACACAAAGAGCCACCGGACTCTTTAAACTACAGCTAATCAATCACTTCTTTACTTTGCTTCTGCCTTTTGTCTAGAAGTCTTTGCCCAGCGCCCCTCACTGGAGTGTTCCTAACAACTCCCGGTTTGGCACTGCCCAAATGAAATCGATTTTTGCTAAAATCAACTCAAAATTGTTAATCTGCCTTAGTTCATCCTTAATCAAAGGATGGAATACAAACCAGAAAAAAGTAAAACATTACCTCTGAGGGAGAGACAGAAGAAGGTAGAATGGACAGAGAGAAAATTTCATCTTTGAATACGTCCCATTTAAGAGATTGCATACTAGGACCAGGTATGGGTTTCAAATACTTGTAGAACCAGATTGAATTTAAAAAGGAACTTTTATAAATAAAAGCAAAGTGAAAGTAAAGAACACAACTGTGAATTGGGTTGGTGACTAAGTGTAAAGAAGGGAAACATTTCAATTAAATTTAAAACACAGAAATGTAACTAAACATCTCTAGTCATTCCCTAGGACAGGGTAAAATAAAAAATATATATAAATATTCACAAAAACACATATGCAGATGATGTATATATATATGAAAAATGGAATCCACTACTATATAAGTATATGGGATTATATATACTATTTCATATATTTATACTCACTATGGAGAATATCTATGCACAGAGAAACAAAGATATGCATAGGAGCACACATATGGGGGGGCATTATGTGAATCAAGAATGATTAATGTTCTACGAATTGAGGAGTATTATAAAATCAATCTTCCTCACCCAAGGACGAAAAGAAAAAAAAAGGCTGTGTATATACGGAGAACAATTTTGTTTTGCTACATCATTTGACTCTGAAAATGAATACTCCTTAACAAATGGGTTGGAAAACCGCATTCAAAGTTGAAGCTGCAAACACAGTACTGTGGCTCTTGCACTTGGACTTGGCAATGCTATGGTGCAATATTCAATACCACACCTCAGTGAATCCCAAATAAATCATTCTACTCTTGCCTGTGGAAAAATAGCAGATAGAATCCTCTTGTTTATTTATTTATTTTATTTGTATGAGCTTTACAACTTCAAGTAAGATGCGAACTAACACCTTCAAGGTCATTATGTGTGAGTCTAGTCCAGGAATTTGAGCTTGTTTAGGTTCTACACCTCACAGAGAACTCTACCTTAGAACGTTAATAGACTAACTGTCCATTGATAGCAGAGATTTTAATTTTGGCTTGAAAACCTCAGAAGTCTGAAACCTCCACTATATATACCTGTCACTTTCTAACATGCTAGACCTCCTCCCTGTTGGAAAAGTATCTCCCCAACTTCCAAAATGCTCGCTCTATTTAAAAAAGGCATAAATGCGATTTCTAACTAAAGTCGACCCTGTCACATTGAAGCTAGGATCACAAAAAATTATACCTTCTCAGGTTAAGAGATGTAAATCTCACTAACTTTCTGCATTAGATGCATTATTGCCCTCATTGTTATTCTGGTGAACTCATCAAGGCTCAGAGAGTAATTATGCCTACAACTACCAAAAAAGGTGGGGGCAGGCTTCCTGACGTTCAAAGGATTGGGAAAATGCAGGGTTGAAGGACGTGAAAGGGATTTCTTTATTCAGAACATATAATGCTATGGGGTATTATGATTCTCCAAAAAAGGCAGAAAAGTGAGGCAGAGTTTCCAAACTTCTATTCCTTGGAAGCCTTTGCTTTCAGAGTTTTGTTGAACCACTGTTCAGTGAACCACAGTTTGGGAAATGCTGGCATATTGGCCCTAGCTACTGCCAACAGTAGGTGCTGAGATCTAGCAGCATGGACCCTGTCAAATCTTTTTTGTAGTTCTAACTCAGAACCAAATGCAGAGGTTGGCAAATTTTGTAAAGATAAATAAGTCCTTTGCCAAAGACACATCCTGAGCTTTTGTATTAAAGTGACCTTCTACAAAGTACAAAATCTGTAGGAATTAATTAAGAAAATGAGGCTTAATTTGTAGCTCTAGAATACAAATGAAAAAGATCTACAATTTGAGTAATCTAAATTAATGGAAAATAAAAATTAGTTAACATTATATAAGAAACAGAATTTTGAAATCGGATTATAGGAATCAGATTTGTGAAATAAATGCCATTTTTTTTCTCCTCAGAATCTTCCAAAGAGGAGGCTGGGTTGTTAGTGGCTGTGGGCTCACCTAGGAGAGGAAAGCTATGGGGCAGGGCCGAGGGGTGGGGGGTAGGAGGTTGCACCCACAACTCCTTGAGGTCCCCACCCCCAACAGACACAAAACAACCTGTGGAATTCCTACTACTATGGCTAGAAGTGATGCTTTTTAAAATCTGATAATCTGGGGACCTTTTGCTAGCTGCAGCTCTATCCTCCCCGTGCTGCCTATGAAATCCCTGAGAACAGAGGCCAAAACAGGAAGTTTTTGAAAGAAGTCAAACTTTTGCAAAAAGAAAAAAAAAAAAAATTAAGCTGGAACTCCAAGGAAGGCAGGCAGTCTCCTGCACACCTTCCCAGGCCCGGGCACTATCCATGGTTCTGAGCTACCTCCATGGGAAGCTCCAAATGAGGAATCAAGCCCCTGAGCTGGGCGGCCGGGGGCCTTATTTGCTTTCATTACCAGTCTCATTTTTGTTTCTCAGAAACGGATTAGCTAACCACTTTCCAGACCCATGCTTTCCTTACAATGACGAAAACCTACATCTTCTGCTTGGCTTGACCAGAAAAGGTTGTCTACTATGAACTGTCGGTAGCTTGTCTCCCGTCCATTCAATTGTTGACTGTACGCCATGCTTTAGGCTAGCTGCCCAAGTCCCTACAGGTTCCTGTTAGGTTACTGCTCATTCAAGCAGCCCACAGAGAGGTGGAGAAACTACTGGACAAGGAAGCCATAATGGATTGACACTCTCTAATGAGAACCAAGGACAGTATAGGGTAGAATTCACTGCAGTTACACTAGATGTCATCATGATGGCACGTGGCCAAAATGGGTGAAATGCACATTTTCCATAGAACTGGACACGACTGCAGACTGTAGCATTTTGCATCTCCACGACTTTGGGCAAGTCAGCTTTCCTGAGGTTCAAATTCCAAGAAAGCATTAAACCGCAATATTGTAATAACTGAATGACATGAGGCGGGAATGCGTAACCAGAGAGCTGGCTGAGTATAGTACTCAAAGGTCCTCCTTAGAGTTATAACACCCGTTATAAAATCCTTTTCATTTAAACTCATCTTTTTTTCCTGTTTTACAATGCCCAGGTATCAGTGAGATAGCTTCACTGTTAGTGATCTCTTTTGATACCTTCAATTTCAATAATAATAATAATATAGAGCAGCAGTACATCCAATGGGGCAAAATTTTCTTTTCAGGATAACCATATTAAGAAGCTGACTAAAGATGAAACAAACAGAATCTTAAGGTCTACATTTCCCCCTATTTTAGAATTAATAAGGATATATATAGAAACTAAAGATACTTAGAAATATATGAAGATCATACTTGTGAATGTGTCATTTAAAATTCTTGTACTGAAAAAAGGGTGCTTGACTGGCTTATTCAGTAGAGCTTGCCACTCTGAATGCCAGGGTCACGAGTTTGAGCACTATGATGGCTTCAGAGATCACTTCCAAGAAATACAATAAAACAAAACAAAAATGAATAAATAAAACACAATTCTCATAATGAAAGAAAAATTCTTGGAATGCACTTTTGGTGATTTTTAATCCCTGAGAAGTGTTTTACACCTAGAGGTTATTAAAATGGAAGAGGCACAGTTAGAAACACAGTCCTTCGTTCAAGAACTACGTGTTTTTGTCATTGATACTTTCTTTTGTTCTTTGATAAATTAACTTACCCTGTGATAACCTACTTAATTCTTGAAGTTCACACTGTTATCACAAAAGCCATACCTGATCACTGGAGAGGAGGCAGAAAAGGTAGATTTAAAAAAAACCCCAAAACACACCTTATTCTATACTCCGGTGTTAATGTTTTCGTGTATCTTCCCATGTATTTTCTATTTTTACTGTATTTTTCCACTATTTTCTGTTTAAACGTTTTATATGAATTAGTGGGATCATACTTCCTATTATACATTTTTATCCCTTATCACTATGCCATAAAGCTTTTGTCATATTCAAAATTCTTTATAACAATAATTTCAGTGGTTGAAAAATAGCTTGTAATATGTCTAGCACACATTTATTTAATGTTTATTGTACTGTCGGGTATTAAGGTTGCTTTCCATTTACTCTAGTATAAAAATCATCCCCCAGATTATTTTTTTTTAAAGATTTTATTTATTTGTCAGAGAGAGAGAGAGCAAGAGAGCGAGCACAGGCAGACAGAGTGGCAGGCAGAGGCAGAGGGAGAAGCAGGCTCCCTGCCGAGCAAGGAGCCTGATGTGGGACTCGATCCCAGGACGCCGGGATCATGACCTGAGCCGAAGGCAGCCACTTAACCAACTGAGCCACCCAGGCGTCCCTATTTTTATATATAAATCATTTCTACGTTCATAATTATATCCAAAGGCTAGTAGCCCTGAAGTAGTTCTACTGGGCCAAAGGAAATGAATTTTTTTTTTCAATCACTTGTATCATTTACAGTATTATAACAGTAATTTTAGACAAGATTTTCGAAACCCTTAATAAGCGACTTGTAAATTGTAACTCCATAGAAATTGACTCATCTGTTTACTTTGACTTCAAGTTTTCAAAAACGTTGATCTCAGAGGATACACCAAAGAGCAGCAATGGTCAGGTGACATCTGATCTCAAATTTCACTGTGCTAAGTTTTATTGGGAATGCCAGTGTTTAGAGGCGTGGGGCGTAGAGAATCGAGCCCTCTGTGTGAGAGCAGAGACTCGGGTGACCTAGGCATCCTCTTGGTCACCACTGAGCGGAGGTGCAGGGAGATGTCATCGCTGCCTGGGCTGGGGTGACAGGGAACTGAATGTCGACACTCCACCCATGGTCCCCGGGGAATTCAACCTGCAGTGTTTAATACTTTCTGTCTAAGAAAAAGTTCTTCTGGCAACAGCGCTGCCTCAGCCTGAGAAATAATTGGCAAGATGTTCATGCTTCCAAGCAGTTATCCTTCCATCAGGGATAATACCATGGATGTCTGCCCCCCAGTCGGCTGGCTCTAGAGTTCCCCAGAGGAGGACAGAGCCCGCAGGAGCTTTGTATCGGATAATGCATTTCTGCGGACTCTATTCCCCGTGCGCATGCGCACATCTGGGTGGGGCGAGGAGGGAGAGAGAAACAGGATCGAATTCTTTCTTAACCTATCAACTGAGTAAAGATTTGAGGAGAACATTAAAGATTTTATTTATTTAGTTTTTTAAAGATTTTATTTATTTATTTGACAGAGATCGTAAGTAGGCAGAGAGGCAGGCAGAGAGAGAGTAAGGGAAGGTGCTCCTTGCTGAGCAGAGAGCCGGATGCGGGGCTGCATCCCAGGACCCCGGGATCATGACGGGGATCATGACCAAAGGCAGACGCTTAACTGACTGAGCCACCCAGGTGCCCCTGTTCTGGATATTTTTGTACAATCTCTTAATATACATTAGCAAGAAGCTCTCACTACTCAATACTTGGGCTACATGTTAAATTCCTCAGTTACACAGAGTGCTTTGCTACAGGCTGGGGAGGGACGCTCTGCTTAGGAATGGATCTGTAGTGTCCCTTCCTGTCAGTACCTTAAGCCCCTCCCAGGCAGCTGGATTTGGGGTCCCTCTAGTCCCGTGCCGAGAAGGGAGCCCGATGCGAGGCTCCATCCCAGGACCCTGGGATCATGACCTGAGCTCAAGGCAGAGGCTTGACGGAGCCACCCAGGCGCCCCACCTTCCCAGATTTTAAAGATGCCTCTGCACATAGCAAGTCAAACACAGTGTCTGTTTCTGAGATGACTTTTGATGCGCGATTTCAACACATCCGAGATGATTGCTTTCATACAGACTACCGTATTGTGCCATGAAATCTGGGGGTTGCCTTCTAAGCTTCCTGAAAATTTTGAACAACAAGCCATCTCAGCCCAGGACCTCAGCAGCTCCTTGTGAGGAATCCTCATGTGTTGCGCTATCCCTGTCCTCCTGGAGACGTCGGGGAGCCCAGGGCTCTCTAGGGGTGTGGTCAGGCAGCCCAGATCCCTGCGGTTGAATCATATACAAGACCTAGTCCTTTCTTCTCCATGAACACTGCAGATCCCACCCAGCTTAATCCACTGGATTGGAATTCCCATAGTTTTGCCTCTGTGTAAGCGTAAATGCCCTTTGTGTGTAATTGGAGGATTTTTGAACTGGGGGCAAAATATTGCCTCTTTTACATTCTCAGCACCTACCAGGTTCTTGGATTTTTAAATCTGATCCTGTTGAATTCTCTACCCCACCACCTAGCCTGTCACCAAAACTCCTGAGGCTCTCATATTAGCATATCGAATAATAGAATTTTGTTGATTCTAGAGTCCTTCTCCTCTGCTCCTTCAAACTCAGCCATTCATTCCCTTTGGGTCTGCTGCAGAATAAGCAGTTTTCTCATTTATGTCTTCCTGTCATCAGGACCAAAGTGTAAGATACATGAAAGTCTCCCTGGATGCTGTGAGCCCTAGGGCAGTCACCGCAAACAACTTATAAAAAGTATAAACCCCCGAGACTTCCAAAAATAATTCAGATGGGCATAACTCATTTGGAAAGTGATTCGCACACTCTGCTGAGGGGAGTGGGGTGGGCTCTCCGTGCTTTTTTTTTTTTCCCCCTGTTCAATCCTGTGCTATTTTAATAAGACCATAAGACTTGTCTAAGCTGCAGACTTCCGTAATGAGGCTTAGTTTAAGGATCAAGGTAGTGATGTTTAGCGATAAACTGCAAGGGGACAGGCAGGGAGGAGGGGAAAATAGTATGGAGTAATCTTTCTGTACTCTAATGCACGGGCCAACACTTTATTAAAATATCCTTTCCAGTTTAGGGCTCCTCAGCCTAAGGAAAACTGAAAAAATAAAGACAAGTCCCAGCCAGTGGCAGATCTAGAAAGCAGGGCTGAGAATCCCCTAATTGTCAGTTAGCCCCTTTACTTATCTTTATTGTCCAACAGTTAGCTGGTCTGCTTTAAAAGCCATGCTAGAAACAGCTGAAAGAATGGTTTTAGGAGAAATGTCATTTAGAGGCCTCGTGTGGAGCCACAGTTGCAGTATGTAAGAGTTGTCCTTTTTGCATCGTGTTTCCTAACGAATGTTACTTTTACACCAGCCATCATTTTATGAAAGATACTGTATCCTAAATCGTGAGCGCTTTAGTTCATGCCAACTGCCTTTCTTCCTGTTCTCAGTAGTCCACAGGCAGCTCGATTACAGGGTGTCCTTATTACCGGAATGCTTTCCAGTTAGTGGTCTGTAAGCCTCAGATTGGAAGGTGGAATGTAATTTTCCGTAGAAATCATGTTAAAAATGGTGGCAACATTCCAGGCTAGCCAACAAAAGGTACTTAGTTAAAGTATAATTTAGCTGTATTTGGGATTATGGAATCTTTTTCCCGTATTTTCCCCACGCGGCATTGTAGTATGGTCCATTCATTTCAGCTCTCCGTACCCCCCGGGGCAGACGTGGCAGACGAGTCCACCCAGGAAAAACCTCAGAGCTGAATCCAGCTGAGCCTTGACCTGCCACTGACCTCATCCTCCACTAAAACACTAGTATCTGGCTTGTATGATCATGGTTGTGTTTACCTGTAAATATGACAAGAGCAAGGAGGGCCTGGGTGGCTCAGTCGGTTAAGCGTTTGCCCTCCACTCAGGTCATGATCTTAGAGTCCTGGGCTGGAGCCCCGCATCAGGCTCCCTGCGTGGCGGGAAGCCTGCTTCTCCCTCTCCTACTCCCCCTGCTTGTGTTCCTTCTCACTGTGTCTCTCTCTGTCAAATAAATAAAATCTCAAAAAAAAAAAAGATAAAATCTGGGAGGGATCAGAACTCAAAAGAGAAATAACGGAGAGACTGAAAACCACTATATTATTAATATTTCTTGGTGACAGCATCTGCACAAATTTGGTGTGGAATAGTCTTATAGTAGTTAAAAGAATTTGATCTATTAAGATAAATGTCTTTTCTTTTTTTTTTTAAAGATTTAATTTATTTATTTGACAGAGAGAGATCACAAGTAGGCAGAGAAGCAGGCAGAGAGAGAGAGAGAGAGAGGAGAGGAAGCAGGCTCCCCACTGAGCAGAGAGCCTGATGCGGGACTCGATCCCAGGACCCTGAGATCATGACCTGAGCCGAAGGCAGAGGCTTAACCTACTGAGCCACCCAGGCGCCCAAGATAAATTTTCATTTAAAATTGAACTCTAAGTAAATTTATTTCCATTTTAAAGCATTGAATGATGATTATTTGAACCAAACAAGCCCCAGAAGAGTCGCTGCTGTAAATCAAAGCTCCCATGAGACCAACAAAGATCTTCTAGGAACAAGTGGAAGGTGACAAAAATCCGATTAGGTGGCTCAGTGTGGACCCAGCAATGAGCTAAATCTTTCGGCACAGTGTCCCTTTATCCTCACAGCTATATACTAAGTCAGCATCGAACAAACTTTTTCTGAGAAAGGACAGATGGTAAATATTTTGGGGACTGTGGGCTACAGGCTCCATGTGGTAACCAAACTCTGCCATTCAGAGGTAGAAGCAGACATGGATACCATGTAAATGAATGGGCATGGACTGTGTTGCAGTAAAACTTTGAGAACAAAAACAGGCTACAGGTTCTATGTGGCCAATAGGCCCCAGTTTGCTGACTCTGGATGAAGGACAATTTTATCCATCTTGTAAATGAGAAAACTGATTCCAAGATGCTATGGTCTGAATGGTTGTACCTCTCCAAATTTCATATGTGGAATCCAAACCCCTCAATGGATGGGATTATGAGGCAGGACCTCTGGAAACGGATTAGGTCGGGAGGGTGGGGTCCTCATGACTGGCATTAGTGCCCATCTGATAGAAGCCACAAGGAATGGACTTTTTTCTTCTACGATGCTCAGGACAAAGCTAGAAGGTACACGCTGTCTATGAACCAAAAAATAGGTTCTAACCAGACACCCAAACTGCCAGTGCCTTCATCTTGGGCTTCAAAGTCTCCAGAAATTTGGAAAATAAACTTCTGTTTTCAAGCCAGCCAGTCTTTAGTGGTTTGTTGTAGAGGCCCAAAGGTGCTAAGACAAAGACACTGAAAATGATTTGAGCCCAGTCCCATTAGCTGTATGGCTAGAGTAGGCCCTTGAACCTTATCTTATTCCAGGGTGTCAGGCTACCTTGCAGACAGGTAGTCGAGCTAAAGTTGCGAGGTCTACAAACTGAAAGATCTGAATCCAGGTGATGTCTACTCTCTCCTTTTAACCTATTTTGTGCCATATTTTGTGCCACCCCTTTGACAAGTCTAGTACGCCTATGAGACTCTTCAAAGAACCAAGTGCGTAAAGGCATAAAATAAAATACACAGGATTACAAAGGCAATTAATTATACTAAAATATAGTTATCATAATTTTTTTTAAAAAACCTAAAGCAGGCCTCTCAGTCGCAGCACTATGGAAATTTGGGACTGGATGATTCTTTCTACTAAGGGGACTGTCTTGTGCATTTTTGGATATTCAGCGGACTCCTTGGCCTCCATGACTACACAGATGTCAATAAAACTTCCTCTCCTCATAGCAACAATCAAAAATGTCTCTGTATCTTGTGAAATGTGACTCGTGAGGCAAAAACTTCCCCTGTTGACAAACATGTGCCTATGGGAATGGATATGCCTCTTCGTTACTGAGTTCAATGAGAAGAGGGAGTAGAAGGTCTAAGAAGCTCTGAAACGTTGACGTAGTGGCAAATACCCTGACATTTTGATAGCCAAAAACCTGTCCTGTGACATCAAATATACTTGTGTTTTCTACTGGTGACAAAGTTACACGTTGCAAATACTCTTGTAGTTTGTCATTTATACTCCTGATTAAGGAAAATGTTCACTGACAGCCAGAGAGCAGTGAAAGTAAAAATATAATTCCACATACCTCCTCCCCAGCGAATCGAGGTTCATGGACTCTCTGACTTCTACTGACAGAGTTCTTGTGGAGATCTATGAACCTCATGTTAGGAAACTCTCCTTTAGTTAGACACATCAGGAGGAGATGAGGCTCAGTCAGCCACTAGGTAATCAATTTTAACAGACCACAGAGGATCATTTAAATTTAATGTACTATTTTATAACCAACAAAACGTTGGCTCAGGAAGGGTAAGCGATTTTCTCAAGGTCATGTAATTGTTTAGCATAAAGGTGGAGACTAGGGCTGCCTTGTTTTGAGCTAAACCAGCCTTCCCTAGTAACCAAAGAGGACTGCTTTACTCCTTGTTTTTGTCCTCCACAATGCCGACCTCCCCAAGACTGCAAATGATCAGATCCCAAATTCTTACTTAAAAAGGGACTAGGTCCTTGACCTCTGAACCTTCCTTGATTGTGCCCCTTTGAAGACTTTCACGAAGAGGAGATGGAAGACTAAATCTAGGGACTGGAAACAAAGCATTAAGGTAAGAAATGGTGCGGGAAAGTGGAGGGAGAGGGGAGGTCGGCTTTGCCAGCTTCACTAAGGATCTGGAGCAAGGTAAAGACAGCAGGCAGGAGCTATCCTCACATATTAGCATGAAGTTGGATGAACTAGGAGCATCAGGGAAGGGATAGATAATAAAAATTCACACAGGGAGGCTATGAGCAATGGAAGGAGGTAAATGAAATTATGCGTTGAAAGGCATCTTGCAACTTGACTGTGTCACCAAAAATAGAGGATGTCAGCCAAGTCACCAATAGTGAATGGTAGCTTACCATCCTGGGCATTCAAAGGGTGATCCATGGATCAGCAGTGTTAGAAATGCCTGGAAGCTTGTTAGGAAAAGAAGACTGCCAAGCCCCAGCTCAGACCTCAAAGTCAGACTTCACGTTTTAACTAGATCTCTGGATGATGCACTTCAAAGTGTGAGAAGTGCTATTTGAGAAGATATGATGTCTAAGAAGCCTGAAAATTCCCAAGAAGTATGGTAATGTCAGGGATAGAAAATTAAAGGTAAGAAGAGTGGGGTAGGATAGGAAGAGAAACTTTTGATTTGAGTTTCTGGAAGCATTTTTTTCAATGTTCCTCTGTCCCTTACTAAAATTATAGGGACACTAAATGGCACCAGTCACCAGACTGGTAGTTGCTTTGCATGTTTAGAATACAGTGCTGAGAAATTTAACAGGTTTCCAAGATGTTCATACGATCTGCCTAAAGAGTTTGGTTCTCTAAGGAAACTGTTCTTTCCTAAAATTTGTAGAAGCAGATGGAATAACAAATTCTTGATGAAAACTAGGAAAGCAGGGATTAACATAAAGAAGAAATATGGGTTAGTTTTCTAATTGCTCTCCTAAATCTTTCCACTGTCACTTTAGCCATCTGAAGTTCTTACTACTACTTTCTATGCATTTCCTTACATATCCTCCAAACTGATTTCTCTACTGTGTTCCCTTGGAAGTTCAACAACACCATCAATAGACCCGAGCCACCCATCCATCCATCCAACATACATCATCTACTCATCTGTCAACCCGCCGACTGCCAACATTCACCTACCAGGCACCATTAGAAGACTGAGATTCCGTTATCAAATAAGACATGGTTCCTCTTCTTAGAGGCTTTTATTCTCTTAAAATAGAAATTCCATAGAAATCCTTGGCTCTTCCATATCCCTCCCTCACTCCTAATAACTCTTGCTTGGATCTGGCAATACTGTCAACTCCCGTCCTAAAACAATGCCTAATTTTGACCACTCCATTTCCATGGCCTACTTTTTTCTCTATCTTATTTTACATCATCACCCAACTCTCCTTGGAATACTAACTTTTCTTCTTTTATCTAGTATCTCCAGCAAACGCTCAGTCTTCCCCCCCATAGTTCGTTTCTAAGGCATCTATCTCAGCACATAATTCTACTAATTGGAGAACATCGCTGGCACTCTGCTTTCTATATGCCAAAGCCCACAGCCCATGTTATAGCATTCAAGTTCTCTTTCCTATAACCACATTTCATATTTGCAGGCATATTTTATGCCATTAATAAATCCCCTTCCCTAAACATATTCCCAACATTCTAGCCATATTGGAAATTCCATTGTTCCTGGAAGGTGTCAAATCACACCATCTCTCCATGCCTTTCATTGTGCTAGTGGAAAGCCACTCCTACCTACTTGGTTTTGTAACAATAATCCCCGAAAAGTTAACTCTTTTGGGAATTGGGGAAAAAGAGTAGTATTCGAGAAAGTTCCACAGAAAAAGTGACAGCATGTTTATTTATAAACTGTGAGGGAAACTGGGAGTCCCATGGTGGGCTCAAACATGAACAAAGCCATCCCTCTTTTCCATATGCTCATTGGGTTTTGAACTTGATTTTAGTGTGACATTTTCCAAGTTAAAGTTAGAGGTTAGCATGCTCATGTTTACGAGTCAATTGTGAAATACTTGAGGGCAAAGGCTACTTATGATCCAAGTTGTACCCTACTGGCAACATGGATGAATGATAAGAGTTTGCTAAGTGAAATCATCACAGATCTGATCTCTAAGAGATGTCTCCAAACACACGCTTCCTCTTAGTATTGACTGCCTTGCATAATCTCCTCGCTCTGAGAAAACTGTTTCTATATAAGAGAATATGCAATGCTCAGGAGATACGATGGTTGTGATTAGATTGTACAAATTATTATTTCCATCTTGCTAGCAGACTGTCTCTAAGGCCTTCCTGGATGGGACGTTATGATGAAGTGAGCAGTTCGGCTAGGGAGGCCTACATGGCAAGCAGCTGTGGACAGCCTCTCAGGTACAACGGCCAGTGAGGAACTGAGACATTCAGCCAATCAAAAGTGAAGGAAGTGGACCTGTCAATAACCACGAAGTAGGTCAGGAAGTGCCTCCTTCCCCACTCCAAGTTTCACATAAGACCCCAGGCATCAGCCAAGTTCTGGAGTACGGCCTACTGAGAATTCTGGGGGAAAGGAACAACCTTAGCCACATCCAAAATGCTGACCCACAGAAACCGCGAGAAAATAAATGTGTGTTGTTTTAAGCCACAGTGTCTTGGGATTATCCATTATGACAGCAAGGGTAACCAACGCAATGAGAATACCACTCTGGGTGGGTTGATTAATAATAACGATTCAAGGATAGTTACGGGGGATCGTGGATGCTGGATTAAACAGGACTATGAAAAAAGAGTCTTTGAAAGGTGAGATATATTCAAGGAATCCCGATGCTGGGTTTTCATATACTATGCATCTACGCTGTAAAGAATTATGCCTTGGAGCAAAGGTTAAGATACGTCGAAGAGCAGACGGCCACTTAGCAACGCTGCTATCCTTCTTCTCATCATGGCAAGTATTTGTAATATGAGGAACCCGGTGCCGACAAGGTCAGATCAGGGAGGCTCGGCAGTCACATCAGAAGTGAAAGAAGTCACCAGAAGATTGGCTATTAAGAGGGAGATAAAGCATTCTGCCAGCTACTTCCTCCTGGAGGCTCTGTGCTCTCTGATCTACCGCACCGAGCTCTTATACACAGTATGCTTATTTGGCCTCAACTAACTTATATGTCTGACACATACTGGGTGTTTAATAAACATTCGTAAAACGAATAAACAAATAGATGAACAAACTGGGGCTCCTTGAAACCAGGGCAACATTTTATATTTTTTCCTATTTCCTAACACATCGCTTGGCATGCGGTGATGGCTCAATATATTCATGGTGATTAATTGGTTGATGGATAACACATAACGTTTTTAAAATGCCAACAGTGATAACACAAGAAAATATTTCGATTTCCCCACTAAGCCAAAAGCTTTTCCTAGGCTTGCACATTATACTGGGACGAACATTTGAGACGCCTCATCTAAATACCTTACGAGAAATTTCAACCATGGCATCTCCGTGCTCTAAATTTTCCTAATAGAACAAATGAATGTGGCACAGGCATCATGGGGGGTGGTGTTCACTTCCGGATGGTTAGAAACGAAAACATTGCATAGGTGTTTCATGTATGGTGACCTAATTACACGTGGGACTGTGTGTATACATTTTATTGCTATCCAGATGATGGTTAAGATGGGAAAAGGGTCATTTTGTTGATTGGAGGAGTGCTCAGAAATGCAAAGCCAACTGAACCAACACGCCAACAAAATAAAAAACAAACAAACATCCGCTTTCCAAGGAGGGTGATTTGCTTCTGCTTGACAAAGAGGGAAGTCAAAAAAACAAACTGTGACTCAGATCTCTGAGGCTGGGTAAGGGCCAATTAATATCGCAAGCCCTAAGCCTGACAGATTAACAAGGATCTCTTAGAGTAACAGAAGCAGGGCCGACAAAATAAACAGAAATGTACATTAACAGGGGAAGAAATGAAGCCACATAGCAGGCGACACAACACTAAACACTTCTAGGTGTGGACACAGGTGGAAAGATGTCATTTCCCTGTCATTTTCCAGGAAATAAAAAATCAGTAACAGCTTTAATGAAGCACTGTGAGGAATGTGTGCTCATGTGGTTCCCCAACTGGTATCTAGCTCTCAGGAGACACACTGATAGTGAGTTCACAACTAAAACACACACACACACACACATATATATATATACACACACACTAAAGCCATTATTTTCTTCAGGGATCGCTTTACTAATTTTTTTGAACTTCCCCCAAATTTTATCTCGGTTATATGAGAACTCATGAAATTAACTGGATGTCGCAAATGAAGACTGACCGTAGATGAGAAGGAGCATTCTTCCTTGTTTTTTGATCTAATTCTTTGACCGGTCCTCCTGGGAGTCTGAGGACGAGCACTTACAACTTAATGTGTTGCAAAAGACGAGGAATTTAACAAGCTCCCGATGGAAGTAATTCCTCTTCCTGTATGCATGCTGATGTGCGCACAAGACAACAAGATTATTTTAAAGCATAAGAAATCCTTCTGCCTTAGTGGAAAATCAGACTGTTTTCCCAGATAATTTCTTCGCGAAATTGAAAACTTTTCTGTTGTCGCCCACCAATGATCTCGCTTGGAAACCCAAGATGCTTCACGAGCGCACAATTCCACAATGCTGTCAAAGGCACTGCCCATGCACATTTGACCACCAGATGATGGAGGCTCGCGCGAGAACAAGATTTAGAGACAGCGTTATGAAGGTTGGCACTGGAGGGCAAAGGGAAAAGGATGCAGAGGGAGACGAGCGGCGAGGGGAACTGACATTAGGATTCCTCTCAAGTCCTTTAGAAATGGACTTCTTTGCAGTCAGCAGTATATGCAGTCCTCTACTGGGCTGCACACAGCGCGCTCGCCCCCGAGGGGCTCGTGGTGAATAAACAGGCAAACTTGTGCATGTATTAAGAATGATGCACCAGGCAAGGAGCTCATTAAGGGCTCCTGTCACTCTGGCTGCAAGCAAACACGAAGACCGAAGGTGCCTAAAATTAAAATTCAGAGCAGGTGACAGCTACTGTGAGACCCGGCTCTTGCTTTTGGGAGACTGACAGAGACAAACTCCACTTTGATGAGCAGGTCCCACCGAGGGAGCAGAACCAGCTGGGGAGTCTGCAGGTGGCTTATGCACCTGCATAAGGTGGGAATTCTTAATCAGTGCTGCACCTATAAGGAAGTACTGTGAAGGCCTGGGAAATTTAAACCGCCTCACTCGTAGCACTCCCAGACGGAGAAAAATTTATTACAGAATGTTTCAGGAAATAAAAACAGAGGTTTTCTCCTGAATAGATGAAAACCCCTTACGACTCATTCAGACGAACATTAAGAGATCCCACTTAAAAATGGGTAAAGGATTTGAATAGTTATTTCTCCAGAAAAGATGGGCAAATGGACACGAAGCATAGAGGAAGACCCTTGATATCAAGAATCATCAAGAAAATACAAATCAAAACAATAATGAGCTAGCACTTCCATCCACGAGAATGGCTGTATTTAAAAACAGAGATAGTCACAAGTATTGGTGAGGATATAGAAAGAGAAAACAATTGGTAGTTTCCCTAAAAGTTAAACAGACTTAACATATGATCTAGTAATTCTGCTCTTGGTAATCCACCAAGAGAAATGAAATCATATGTTCACAGACAAAGACTTGTACATGAACGCTCAAACGCTGGAAGCAACCCAAATGTCCATCATGTAGCAGGCAGACAAACAAAATGTGAAATATCCATAGGATGGAATGGTATTCAGCCACAAAAAGGAACGGGATATTGACACTGGTACCAATATGGACAGAACATAAAAACGTTGCGCAAAGTGAACGAAGCCAGGCACAGTGGATCATATGTTAGAGCATTCTATTTACAGGACATGTCCAGAAAAGGCAAACTCACACAGACAAAAAGCAGAATAGTGGATGTCCGAAGGTTGATGGTGAGAACAGGGAGTAACTGCAAATGGGCACAGAATTATTTTGGGAGTGGTAAAAATGTGCTAAAATTAGACTGTGGTAACAGCTGCGCAACTGCTACTTTGCTAAAAGGCGTTGAGTTGTACACTCAAAATAAGTCAATGTTATGGAATGTAAGTTACATTTAAAGAATGGAAAAGAAAGACATCTCTTCTAAGTGTACCTATCCACAGTCAGGTATCCTTTAGCAACCTGTTTTCCCATTCAACATTCTATTTGAGATATGTCAATGTTGATATGTTGGAACTTGTAAACTCTACCAGATGCTTTGACTCTGCTGTATTGAATCGATGATCACCATTTCCATATGATGGTTTCCATTTCCCAAAAGCATTAATTAATGTACTTAAAAGTGTCTACTACATTTAATACCTTGGTGAAGGCAGTTCATTGGGGAAATTAGGCCAGGCTCTGGGGAGACAGCAGAGTGATCTCTTCAATGATTTTACGTACAGGGAGAAAGTGAAGCTATAGGTACAAAGCAGGTTGTGAGGGAAAAGCGGTTTCGTTTTATTGTATTTTAAATTTTATAATATACTAACTTCTGCATATTTAGATACTGATCTGAGGATTGCCTGGATGGGTCAGGGGGTTAAACGTCCAACTCCTGATTTCGTCAGGTCATGAGCTCAGGGTTGTGAGATCCAGCCCAGTGTCAGGCTCCCACACTTGGCATGGAACCTGCTTAAGATTCTCTCTCTCCCTCCCTCTCCGACCCTCTCTTAAAAATCAATAAATCAGGGGCGCCTGGGTGGCTCAGTTCGTTAACCATCTGCCTTCAGCTATGGCCATGAACCCAGGGTCCTGAGATAGAGCCCTGTGTCCAGCTCCCTGCTCAGCCCCTTCCCAGATACTGTGCTCTCTCTCACTCTCAAATAAATAAAGTCTTTTAAAAATCAATCAGTCAATCAGTCAATCAACCAATCCTGATGTGAAGTTGCCTGGATCATAGATACTAAACATTAAGCAAAGAGATGGCATGATAGAGGAAATCAGGTTCCAAAGATGGTAGCAGGGATCGCATCATGGGACTGAAAATCATCTGGGACCGATGAACAGGGGTTCCCTGTCTATTACAAAGAGACCAACGTGGGTGAGCAACGGTAAGAATGCGTCTATGTGCACAGGA
The DNA here is from genome assembly GCA_004024625.1 of Mellivora capensis. Lineage (NCBI taxonomy): Eukaryota > Metazoa > Chordata > Mammalia > Carnivora > Mustelidae > Mellivora > Mellivora capensis. The sequence continues at coordinate 124,229 of PISX010002184.1, read as the reverse complement.
ATGTGGGTTGGTGGGTGGCCAAGAAAGTAAAAGGTAGTAGGGAGGTCACTGACACCAAAACTTTCACTATTTTAATTCTATGGTTAAAGACCCGGTACCCTTAATAAAATGCCAGCAGCCCTGGGAAGCACGGGCTTATTACAACGGATTCTCAGTAATTCAGATGCTAATACGGTCAGCTCTATTACGTGCATTCCCTACAGCAGGTTCTTTTTCCCTTCTATATTTTAAAACATGTTCCTTTTTTTTTTCTTAAAGATTTTATTTATTTATTTGGCAGAGAGAGAGAGAGACAGTGAGAGACGGAGCACAAGCAGGGGGAGAGGGAGAGAGAGAGAAGCAGGCCTCCCGCCGAGCAGGGAGCCTGATGCGGGGCTCCATCCCAGGACCCTGGGATCATGACCCGAGCCGAAGGCAGACAGTTAACCACTGAGCCACCCAGGCGCCCCTAAATACGTTCCTTTTAAAATTTTTTCTTTTAAAATGCATACCACACGATGATTTGAGAAACATTCACATTGTGAAATTATTGCCACAATCATGTTAATTAATGCATAAATAATCTCATACAGTTACCATTTTGTGTGTACATGGGAAGGTGGATAAGAACAAATGAGAACTTCTCTTCATGAATTTGAAATAGATAATAGTGTTATTAACTACAATGTTACATACCCAGAACTTACTCATCTCAAAACTGAAAGCTCGTAACATTTCACCAACAATTCCCCATTTCTAACCCAAACTCTGGCAACCACCAATTTACTCTATTTTGAGAGTTTGACTTTTTCTGATTCCACATATATTGAAATCATAAACTATTTGTCTTTCCCTTCTTGCTTATTAAATTTAAAATAATAACCTCCAAGTTTATCCAGGCTGTCATAAATGGCAAGATTTCCTTTTTTATTATGGCTGAATACTATTCCATCGTATACATATACCACCTCTTCATTCACGCATCCCTCAACGGACACTTCGATTGTTTCTCTGATCTTGATTACTGTGAATAATGTTCTGATGAACAAGGGAGTACACATATGTCTTGAAGAATCTAATTTAATTTCCTTTGGCTACATAACCACAAGTGGGGTGGCCGTGTCATATGGTAGTTCTATTTTTAATTTCTGAGGAACCACTGTAGGGTTTCCAACAGTAGCTGTAGCAGTCTGCATTCTGACCAACCGCGCGCAAGGGGTCCCCTTAGTCACATCCTCACCAACATTTCGCTCTCTTTTTGTAATAGTCATTTTGACAGGTGTGTGGATATCTCACTGCAGTTTTGATTTGAATTTCCCTGGTGATTAGTGATTTAATATACCGGTTTGTTATTTGTATGCCTTCTTTCAGAAAAGGATGGCGTCCATTTTCAATCAGCTTATTTCAATTTTTAAAAAAGATTTTATTTATTTATGTGAGAGAGAGAGACAGATAGCACCAGAGACAGTGAGAGAGAGCACAAGCAGGCAGGGGAGGGAGAAGCAGGCTCCCCTCTGAGCAGAGAGCCTGATGTGGGGCTGGATACCAGGACCCTGAGATCATGACCTGAGCTGAAGCCAAATGCTTCACTGACTGAGCCACCTAGGTGCCCCAGGTTGTTTCAATTTTTGATATTGAGTTGTATAAATTACTTATATATTTATTTATTAATTAAAATATTTCATTTATTTATTTGACAAAGAGAGAGAGACCACAAGTAGGCAGAGAGGCAGGCAGAGAGAGAGAGGGAAGCAGGCTCCCCGCTGTGCAGGGAGCCTGACGTGGGACTTGATCCCAGGACCTTGACTGAGATCATGACGTGAGTCAAAGGCAGAGGCTTAACCCACTGAGCCATCCAGGCACCCTACTTATATATTTTAAATATTAAACCATTATCAGATATAAGGTTTATAAGTACTTCTCCCCATTCTAGAGGTTGAAATTTTACTGTTTCCTTTGGTATATAGAAGCTTCTAAGTTTAATGCAGACTCACTTGTTTATTTTTGCTTTTGTTGCCTGTGTCTTTGGTGTCATATCCAAAAAATTACTGCGAATAACAATGTCAAGGAATATTTTTTCTTTGTGTTATCTACTAGAAATTTTATGGATTCAGGGCTTACATTTAAGTGTTTAGTCCATATTGAGTTAATTTTCATGTATGGTGAAGGACCCAATTTCACTCTTCTGCATATACATATCCTTTCCCCACACCATTTATTAAAAATATAATGCTTTCCCTATCGTAAATTCTTATTTACTTATATATTTATTTGAGAGAGAAGGAGAAGCATATTCCCAGCAGGGATCAGCAATCAGGGAGCCTGATATGGGACTCCATGCCAGGATCCCAAGATCATGACCTGAGCCGAAGGCAGACACTTAACTGAATGAGCCACCCGGCGGCCCACCTCAACACTGTAAATTCTTGATGCTCTTGTCAAACATTATCTGACCAAATAAACATGGGTTCATTTCTGGGCTCACCATTCTGTTCCATTTGTTTATAGGTCTGTTTTTATGCTAGTACCATAGGGTTTTGATTTAAGTAGATGCTTAACCAACTGAGCCACCCAGGCATCCCTCAGATGGTTTATCTTTAATGTATAGAAATGCAACTGATTTTATGTATTGACCTTTTTTCTACAACTTTACTGAATACATTTATTCTAACAGTTCTTATTGGGGGGTGTGTGTGTATATAGTGTTTTCTATATGTAAGATCCTATTATCCACAAACAGAGACAAGTTAACTTCTTTTCCAAATTGGATACCATTTATTTCTTGTTCTTGCCTAACTACTATGGCTAGAACATTCAGCACTATGTGGAATAGGAGTAGTGAGACTAGGCACATTTGTCTCATTCCTAATTTAGAGGAAATCTTTCAGATTTTCATCATCGAGTGTGAGGTTAGCTGTGAGTTTGTCATTATGGGCTCTTCATGTTAAAGTACATTCATTATGTATGTAACTTGTTGAGAGCTTTTATCATGAAAGAATGCTGAATTCTATAAATGTTTTTTCATCCATCTATTGGGTTGATTATATGATTCTTATTATTACTCTGTTACTGTGGTGTATTGTGTTTATTTATTTGTGGCTGTTAAACCATCCTTGCATTCACAGATAAATCTTACTTGGTCACATTGCATAAGCTTATCAAAGTGCTTAAATGGGATGTTTTCTTAATTTCAGTTACAAATAAATCATGGTGTAAAAAAAAAGTAATTCATTTTTGCATACTACTTTTGTTTCCTGATGTGCAGTTGAATTAGATTTGTAAGAATTTTCTTGAGGATTTTTGTATGTCTGTAGTTATATTCGTCCCTTGTAGTGTTCTTTTCTTTTCTTTTTTTTTAAAGATTTTATCTATCTTTCTATTTATTTATTTATTTATTTATTAGAGATTTTATTTATTTATTTGACAGAGATCACAAGTAGGCAGAGAGGCAGGCAGAGAGAGAGAGAGGAGGAAGCAGACTCCCTGCTAAGTAGAGAACCCGATGTGGGACTCGATCCCAGGACCCTGGGATCATGACCTGAGCCGAAGGCAGAGGCTTTAACCCACTGAGCCACCCAGGTGGCCCAAGGTTTTATTTATTTGACAGAAAGAGAGGGTTCAAGCAGGGGGAGCAGCAGGCAGAGGGAGAGGGAGAAGCAGACTCCCCACTTGAGCAGGGAGTCCGATGTGGGGTTCAGTCCCAGGACCTGGAGATCATGACCTGAGCTGAAGGCAGACGCTTAACCGACTGAGCCACTCAGGTGTCCTTCTTGTAGTGTTTATATCTGGCTTTGGTATGAGGGTAGTGTTGGCCTTGTAAAATGAGTCTGGATGTGTTCCCTCCTGTTCAATTTTTGGAAAAATTTGAAAGGATTCAAATTAATTGTTCTTTAAATACTTGGTGGACTCTATCCATAAAGCCATCTGGTCCTGGACTTTTCTTTGTTGGGAAGTTTTTAATTCTTCTGCAGTCTCATTCTCATCATTTCCTATTCAGATTTTTTTATTTCTTGATGATTGTCCTGGCAGTCTGTGTGTTTCTACCCACATGTTCTATAGCATCCAGTTCACTGGTGTATAAATGGTCATAGTAGTCTCTTATAATCCTCTATGCCTCTGTGGTTATCAGGTGCAATGTCCCATATTTATTCATTATTTTATTCACTTAAGTTCACTCTCTTGTTCTTTTGGTTATTCTAGCTAAAGCTTTCTCAATTCTGTCCATCCTTCCAAAAAACAAAGGCCCAGCTTTGTTGATTCTATCTACTGTCTCTCTAGTCTCCATTACACTTATTTCAACTCTAGTCTTTACCATCTCCCTGCCTCTGCGATACCTCTGCCCAGCCCATTCTTCTCCTTCCTCAGTTGGGTTGCCTCACTGAGACATTCCTTTTTTCTTAACAAAGGCATTTATTGTTACAAACTTCCCTCTTTGAAGTGCCTTTGCTGCATCCCACAAGTTCTGTCATCTTGGGTTTCCATTTCCATCTATCTCAAAATACACTCATCTCGCCCTGTTGATTTCTTCCCTGACTGATTGGCCATCCATGAGTGTGCATCAATTTTCCAGACATTTGTGAATTTCCCATGTTCCCTTGCTAGTGATTTCTAGTTTCATACCATTCTGTCTGGGAAAGACAGTATATATGAATTCAAACTTCCCAGATTGAACAAGATATGTACCAAAGTCCAACTTCTGATCCATCCTGGAAAATGCTCCAAGCGTGTCTTGAGAAGAACACGTGCTCTGCTGCTGCTAGAAGGAACACACTGCACACGTCTGTTAGGTACGCTGGTCCACAGTGTTATTGAAGACCACTATTTCCCCATTAATCATGTGGCTGCTTAATCCATCCACTGGTGAAAGTAGGGCATTATAGTCCTCTACCATCATCGCATTTTTGTTAAGTTTCTCCCTTGAGCTTTGCTCATTTTATGTTATTGGGACTGACCGAAGACATGCCCAGATACCTGCTAAAACATTATGTCCAGGTTTGTCTTTGTGGCTGTTTCCAGATGAGATTACCATTTCAGTTGGGAGACTGCACAAACAAAAACACTCTAACCAATGTGTGTAGGCATTTTCCAATCCCCTGAGGGCCTGAACAGAACAAACAGAAGACTAATGGGCAAACTGGCTGACTGGCTGGGCTGGACCATCCATCTCGCTCTTCTGTTCTAGGAAATCGGCGTTCTGGAATCCCAGGCCTTTAGACTCAGACAGGTACACACAAAATTGACGCAGTTTGAAATGGACTGAAATTATACCACTGCTCTCTGGCATCTCCAGCTTTTAGATAATAGATCATGGGACTTCTCGGTCTTCTTAATCACATGAGCCAATCACTCAAAACAAATCTCTCTCTCTCTTTTTTAAAAGATTTTATTTATTTATTTGTCAGAGAGAGCACAAGCAGGCAGAGTGGCAGGCAGAGGCAGAGAGAGAAGCAGGCTCCCCACTGAGCAAGGAGCCCGGTGTGGGACTCGAACCCAGGACCCTGCGATCATGACACCTGAGCCGAAGGCAGCTGCTTAACCCACTGAACCATCCAGGTTTCCAACAAATCTCTTTCTATATCTCTGTATATATCCTTTGGGTTCTCATTTTCAGTAGAATGCTAATAATATACTTTACTAATATAATGCTTTCTTTAGAAGTATGTTTATTTCAAAAAAGACAGGGATTAGAAAAGAAAAGCACACATCAGATGCCTCAAGACATCATTCCCAGTGATGATATGTAACTTGATATCTGTAGAGGGAGTGTGCTTCCTTACTTTTTCTCCAACTCGATCAGTGACCAATGAACATAATAACAATGATGATGATGATGCTTGTATATTTACTGTTCTTACCACATAACATGAATAAGCCATCTAACACTCTTAAAATTCAGTGAAATACGAGCTACTATTAAGCCCTTTCGACAGATGACTAAAAGAAGACAGAGAATGATTAGATAACTTATCCAACATCAGATAAGCAGAAAATGAAATATTCAAAGCCAGGGGCAGCCTAACTGCAGAGCTTGCATTCATAACCACCAAGATTTCCTCCACCTTAGCTTTTTTTGCACAAGTAATAAAAACACTAAATAAGGACACACACTGTTTATAAGTCACTTTCCTATAAATGCAGTTATTTGGAATACAAAAATCAAGAATTGGAAAGGATGTGGGTGATGTAAACCTAAACGCTATTTGAACAGAAGAAGGAGATACAAGTGACCTTACCACGAAAATTGTCTCTTTCTTTTCCTGAGAGTCCATAAGGATTTTGCTTAGAGACCATTAACTTTTAATTTTTTTATATTTCTACCAACCCCAAACAAATGCTTTCCTAGTCATTATGAGATTATAGAGTATAAATTAAAAGGGAGTCATGTCATAGGATAATTGAGGGAGGACCTATTATTAGGGGACACATTTATTTATTTTAAATATTTTATTTATATACTTGACAGAGAGAGAGAGAGAGGGAGAGATATCACAAGTAGGCAGAGAGGCAGGCAGAGGGAGAGGGAGAAGCAGGCTCCCCGCTGAGCAGAGAGCCCTATGCAGGGCTCGATCCCAGGACCCTGGGATCATGAAGGCAGACGCTTAACTGACTGAGCCACCCAGGTTCTCCGGAAGGCACATTGGAAGATGAAACTTGTGTCACCATGTAAGGCGGGAATCCTCCAATTTAGAAATTAAAAAGAAGGTAAAGAAAAATGCAACAACAAGGCTAGAGAAGACAGAAAATCAGCAAAACTGGATAGTTTTAGATAGGAAACGCTTAGATTTTGGATCTAAACTTACACTCTCTACTTTCCTTTTCTCATCATGGAGGCTCCAGAGAGCTTGAAAGGAGGTACTGAATACTATTCACAGGGAAATGTTCCTGTTTGAGCAACTGCTAGAATAAAATTCTGCAGTTTATACTATTAATGTGTATTGGTATTAGACCAAGTAAGCTTTGTGAGGAGCTATGCAGTTAAATCTCAATTTGATACGTACATTATCATCAATGCATGCAAACAGCACCTAGCCCTTCACCATCCTGTCCCCTAAGTGGCCTTTTGAGCCTGTCTGAAAATCACACCTGGGAAATGACTATTAAGAGGACTGCCACCCAGTTAGTGTCTTTGAGCATGACCCATCTCAAACTCAGGGCGCAACTGAAGCATGGCCCAAGAGCCAAACTGCGATTGAAATCTAACCTCACAGGGCCCCGAAAACCTTGAATAATATCACAAAGATGCCACAAACTTGTACACAAGATTCCAAGTGCCGTGCCATTTTAATTCAAATTGAGAGCTCCAAAAATGAGTTGAGGCTCGCATTTTTTTTTAGAAGTAGGAGGGCCATACAGAGTGAACAAATTTAAAAAGTCATTATATGTGCTAAAGTATTTGGACAACAATTCAAAGGCTGCCGAAACACATTTGACCAAATCATTCCACGGTTGCCAATTTTAGTTTTAAAACAGATCATTGCCCTCCCACAGCACCAAACTATTCCCATGAAGTTTGCTTTCTCCCAAGCCTGTTTTCTTTTCATCTTCCTCCAGAGATCCTGCCAAACTCTCCCCCTGTAGGAAATTAAAAGCTTCCTTGACTTTATTCTTCCTCTGCTCCATACTGTTGAGCTCCAGCTCTAACTCCCCTCTTTCCAGGATCACCCTCCGACACGACAGATCTTGAAACCCACATTTTGACTATTCACTTCAATCCTTTACATAATGGCACTCTGGTCAATGGCTGGAAAATAAAGCTACTAAGAAATAGATCTTTCTGAGGACTGTTTCAGTCTACTAAATATTTAAGATAGACAAAAGGACCTGAGGGAAAGTCAACAACAATAGGAGAAAAATTGCATTGTAATATGACAACAGTTTTAACCTAAGTCAATTCATCATGCCTGCAGATTTGCAGGTATCTCTTTACTTTCCATTAACAGTAGAGAAGAGTCATTATCTCTACTATTTAACAGTATACTGCCCTGTGTGTGCAGAGTGTTGTCCTGGGGCAACCAAGGAATTATGACAATTCAGCACACAAGGGGAAAGGGAAAGAGATCACACGACCTTCCAAACGCTTTGTTGCAACTCAGACACAAATGCCTCTTTCAAGAGCTAAAAGGCATTTGGACAGATTATCTTGAACAGGGAATCTGCAAACTGCAGCCTGTGGGCCAAATCCTACCAGCCATCTGTGAGCTAAGACGGTTTTACATTTTTAAATGGTTAAGAAAAAACAAAGTAAGGATGACATTTCATGATAGATGAAATTATATGAAATCCAAGTTTGAGTATCTGCAAAGTTTTGCTGGAATGCAGCCACATTCCCTTATTTAAGGTCTCCGGCTGTTCTCACGCTACAACTGCAGAGATTAATAGCTACAGCGGAAACCATATATGACCCACAAAGGAAAAATATTGAGAATATAGCCCAATACAAAAGTCTGCTGATGCCTGGTGTGAAAATGACCTCTCTCCCAAGTGGTAAGGCAAGGATTGATTTTGACTTGCATTTTTCAGGGTAAGCCCTGTTTGTTTCAGGTCAGTCAACATTTCCCATATGTCCAACCATGGTGATTTGTTGAAGCTGGGGGTATGTGGCCTACACACGGGGAATGCTGGGAGGCTGCTTTTCTCTCATGCCGATGATGACTGCAAGAATGGGCAGGATTGCATTCATGAGGCATGAAACTGGAGGGTGAAGGCAGAACAGGGAGAATCCAGAGACGGGGAGAAAAGCTCTGATGACCTTGGGTGCCCTTGAAACCTCTTCTGAAGCTGGGTGCTAGTTCTGTTTACATATATATATGTATATATACATATATATATTTTTATTTATCAGGGTGAAAAACACATATCTTAAAATGTTCCCTCTTCAACATCTTAAAGTGCACAATTCACTAGTGTTACGTACCATTACATTGTTGTGAATCATTTCCAGGATCGAGACTGTTCAGACCCAAAACTTATTCCTTATTAAACAACAACATTCTGTTCTCACCGCAGAAACTGGTAAACACTATTTGACACATATATAGATAGATATATCTATGAATGGAATCTTTCAGTACATTTTAAGACTGGCTCATTTTACAAGCTTGATTTCCTTCCTTTTAAAGGCTACATATTGTGTCACTATAAGTATTTATCATATTTTGTGTGTCTATCCATCCATCAATGGACTTTTGGGTTGTCGGCACTTCTTGAGTCTTGGGAAGGCTGTTGAGATGAACTTGGGTATGAAACCATCTTTGAGACTCTGCTTTCAATTCTTTTGGAAATAACACCCGAAAGTGGGATTGCTAGATCATACATTACTTCTACTCTTAATTATTTAAGGAATCAATATGCTGTGTTCCAGAGTGCTTACACCATTTTACAATATTAGCAACAATGTGCAAAGATTCCCTTTTTTCCTGCATCCTTGCCAACAATTCTTATACTTGTTTTCTTGATAATAATCGCCCCAATGAATGTGATATTTGTGGATTTGATTTTCATATTCCTAATTATTAAGGATACTTGCCATATAAATTGTTTGGGCCATTCATATATCATCTGTGGAGAAATGTTAAGTCTTTGCCCATTTACCAAATTTACTGACAAAATTTTTTTGTTTGATTTTTAAATATTTTCTGCCATTCCTTAGGTCATCTGTTCACTATGTTATTACCGTCATTTGATGCACAAAAGACTTTAAGTGTGATGTAGTCCAGTTTCTCTGTTTTTCAACCTGTGTTGTCTATGCCTTTGGTGTCATATCTAAAAAATCATTGCCTACTCCAATATTATAGTCTTTTGGAAATTTATACTTTTCCATCTTTAGTTCAGGCCTTTAAATTATTTTTTAATTTTAATATATGGTTTAAGATCAGGTTGAAGTTCCTTATTTTCTCTGGGAGTACCCAATTTTTCAACACCGTATGTAGAATTCTTTCTTTTCCCGATCAAGTGATCTTGGCACCCTTGTCAAATCATTTAGTTCAATACACAAAGGTTTATTTCTTTTCTTTACTTTTTTAAAAAGGCTTTATTTATTTATTTGAGAGGGAGAAAGAGAGTGAGGAGGAATAGGGAGTGGGAGAAGCAGGCTCCCCACTGAGCAGGGAACCTGGGACTCGATCCCAGGACCCTGGGATCATGACCTGAGCTGAAGGTGGATGCTTAATAGATTGAGCCCCCCCAGGAGCCCCTGTTTATTTCTTTTCTGTGTCACTGGTTCATAAGTCTATTTTGATACTAGTACTATACCCTTTTCATTCCTTTATCTTTATAATATAAAGAGTTTTGAAATCAGGAAGTGATTACTATAGCGGTCTACTGCTTTTTGAAAAATCTTGACTATTCAGGGTTCATTGTGATTATATATGAATTTTGGGATATTTTTGTTTTTTCATAATCTCTGTGCCCAAACTGGGGTTTGAACTCATGACCTTGAGATCAAGAATCCCATGCTGTACTGACTGAGCCAGCTAGGTGCCCCTAGGATGATATTTTTCCATTTTCCCCTAGGATGATATTTGTCTACTTCCACAAAAAAAGGCCATGGGAATGTTGATAGGGATTGAGTTAAATCTGTAGATCACTTTGGGTATTACTGATATCTTAATAATATTATATGTGCTATCTCATGAACCTACGTTATCTTTGCATTTATTTGTGTCTTCCTTAATTTCTTTCAGCAATGTTTTGTAGATTACAGTATACATGGCTTTCACCTACTTGGTTAGGTTCATTCTAAAAATATTTTTTTGAAGCAGTCGTAAACAGAATTATTTTTTTAACTTTCTTACGCAATTGTTCATTAAAAGGATATAAAAACATAACAGATTGTTCTATGTGGATTTTATATCATGCAACTTTAATGAGTATATTTACTAGTCCAAGCTTTATTACTATTTTTTCTTCTTTTACTTTTCTTTTTTTCTGTGTGTAGAATCTTTAGTATTTTCTCAATATCACGTAATCTGCACAGAGATAATTTTATTTTTTTCCAACTGGGAAGTCTTGTATTTCTTTCTCTTGGCCAATTACTCTGGCTGGGATTTCCAACATGACAATGATTAGAAGCATTGAGAGCAGACATGCTTTCTTGTTCCTGATAATAGAGGAGAACCTTTAAGGCTCTAACCACTGAGAGTGATGTTACATGTAGCCTTTACTATGTTGAAGTCATATAGTTTTATTCAAAGCTTATTGAGTGTTTCTGTCATCAAAGGGTGTTGAATACTGTCATATGCTTTTTCCTCAATCAATTGACATGATCATGTTGATTTTCCCATCATTCTCCGAATGTGGTGTATTATACATTACTTGAATTCCATATGTTGAAGCATCCTTACACTCTAGGAAAAAATATCACTAATTCATTATATATAAAGATATTAAGAGGCTGTTGAATTTACGATGCTAGTATTCTGTTGGAGGATTTGGGGATCAGTACTCATCAAGGGTATTTGTATTTTTCATCTGTTTGTCTGGATTTGGTTTCAGGTTAATGCCACACTCACATAAAGAGATTGTAGGTGCCACCTCATATTCAATCATTTGGAAGAGTTTAGGAGGATTGATATTACTTCTTTAGTTTAGTATCTTTAGTTTACCTCTTTAGTTTAGTTTATTTAGTTTAGTATCACTCTCCAAAGAAGTCAACCAGTCTTTGACTTTTTGTTAAAGGGTTTTTGAATACTGATCCAACCTCCTTATTTGCAACTGTCCTGTTCAGATTTTTTTATTACTTCATGATTCGGTATTGGTAAGGCTGTGTGTTTCTAAGAATTTACCGTTTCCTCTGTTATTCAACTTGTTGGCATACATTTGTTTAAAGTATACTCTAATATTCCCTTTAATTTCTGTGACCCTGATTCTAATGAAATCTCTTTCATTTCTGAGTTTAGATACTGAAGGCTTCTCTCCTTTTTCTTTTCTTTTTTTAAGATTTTATTCATCTACTTGACAGAGAGAGACAGAGAGGGAACAAAGCAGGGGGAGTGGGAAAGGAGAAACTGGCTTCCCACTGAGCAGGGAGGTTGATCTCATATGACCCCAGGTGAAGGCAGACGCTTAACAACTAAGCCACCCAGGTTGCCCCTTCTCTCCTTTATCTTGAACAAGATAATAGCTTGCCAATGATTTTGATCTTTGCAAAAAACCACAGCTTTGGTTTTATTGAATTTTGTCTCTTGCTTTACAATTTTCCATTTCATTAGTTTGAGCACTCATCTTTATTACTGCACTTATCTTTATTATTTCCTTCCTTTGGCTAGCTTTAGGATTAATTTGTTCACGTTTTTCTAGCTTGAGGTGTAAACGTAGCTTGTAGATTCCAGAAGGTTTTCTTTTGTACATTTTGAAGCTACAAACTTCCCTCTTAGGTCTGATTTCAATGCATCTCCCAAATTTTAATGTGTTGAGCTTTCATATTCATTTCTCACAAGATAGTTTATAATTTCCCTTGATACATTTTCTTTGACCAATTTGTAGGTGAAGTGCATCTTTAAATTTTTACATATTCATTAGTCTCCCGCTTTTCCTTCTTCTGTTGACTTCTAGTTCCATTGCAATTTACTCCAAACAGAGATTTTGAATAATTTCACACTTTCAAACTTGCTGAGACTTCTCTTAGGGCCTAACCTATATCTATCTTGGATGATGTTGGAAAGGTTCCTTGAGAAGAATGTATATTGTGTTGTTATCTGGTACAGTATTCTGTATATGACTTCTAGGTGCAATTCATCTATTTTCTGATTTATCTTCTTTCTCTTCTATCCACAGTTGAAGTGGGCTATTGGAAGTCTCTGACTATCACTGTGTTGCTATATCTTTCTTGAAATCTGTCAATATTTGCTTTATATATTTAGGAGTTTAGTATGTTCGTTGTATGAATATTTATAATGATTATATCTTCTTGGTGAATTGTTATTTTATCATAATAGAACATCTTCCTTTGTCTCTCAAAATAGTTTTTGAATGAAGAACGATTTTGGGAGTGCCCCGGTGGCTCAGTCGGTTAAGCGTCTGCCTTGGGCTCAGGTCATGATCCCAGGGTCCTGGGATTGAGCCCCGCATAGGGCTCCCTACTCAGTGGGGAGCCTGTTTCTCCCTCTGCCCCTCCCCCTGCTCATGCTCTCTCTCCCTCAAATAAATAAATTTTAAAAAATCTAAAATATATAAATAATAAATAAATGAAACAATAAATAAAATTGATTTTTGTCTGATATTAGCATAGCCACTCCTTGGCTCTTTTGGTTACCATTTAAATGTAATTTCCCCCATACTTTCACATTGATTGTTGTGAAATCAAAAGTGAGTTTCTTATACATAGTATATAGTCCGAGTCTGTGTTTCTATAATACCTTCTTACTCTGTGTTTTGATTGGGGAGTTTAATCTATTTGTACTTCAAGTAATTACTGATACAGCAGGACATACTATTGCTACTTAAAGTGTATCTTTATGTCCAACCCTCCCTCTATTATCACCTTCCTTTGCGTTTCATTGATTTTTTTTTGTACTGACATACTTTCATTCCCTTCTCATTCCATTTTTCTTCTCTTATAGGTAATTTCTTTGCGACTATCATTACAATTACATAAAACAGTGTAATATTATACCATTCTATTTCAAACAGATTAAAAACTTAATTTCAATTGCATACAAAAACCACTCAAAGAGTTCTACCCTCCCTGGCAAGTTACGTTACTGATGTCACAAATTGCATCTTTCAATATCATATACTCATTTTCATTATTTTTCAATGTTTTTATCATTTAAATTCTATATAGGAATTAAAACTGAATTGATACATGAAGATTCTATTAAGAGAAGAAGTTATTTTTGTCAATATACTTAGTCTTATCGGAGAACTTTATAATTTCATTTGATTTTGGATTAAGGTATAGCATCCTTTCCTCTCATCTTAAAGTTAGACTCCTTTGGCCATTTCTTAAAGAACTTCCCTTAGCGTGTCTTAATTTCTTCATTTATGAAGGCCAGTTTTCCTGGATATATTATTCTTGCTTGAAAATTATTTGTTATTTCAGCAATTTGAATATATCGTCTCACTCGTTGTAGTCTACAATGTTTTTGCAGAGAAATCCACTCATAACCTTATATAAACTCCCTTGTATGTGATGGGTTGTTTTTCTCTTCCTGTCAAAGATTTTCTCTTTGCTTCAACATTCACAGTTTGATTATCATCTGACTGATTGGGTGGATTTATCCTGAATTTTGGATTTATCCAAATTTAGATTTATCCTGAATTATGTTATTTGAGTTTAGTTTCTTCAATTACTGTGTATATTTCTTTCCTCAAATTTGGGAAGTTTCCACTTCTATTTGTTCAAATAATGTTTATGCCCAGTCCTGACCCTCTTCTCTCTTTGGCCTTCCCTAAATGGATACAATGTTGATTCGCGTCTCTAAGGCTCTCTTCATTTTTCTTCTTACTACTTTTCTTTTTGCTCCTTTGACTTCACCATTTCAAATGACCTGTCTTCAATTTCACGTGTTTTTTTAAATATTTTTTCTACCTTATCGACTGCTGTAAACTCCTCTAGCGTACCTTTCATTTCAACACCAGCACTTCCACTTGGGGTGTTTTATAATTTACATCTCCTTGAAATTCTCATTTTGTTCATGCATTGTTTTCCTTATTTTGTTTAGTTTCTGACTCTGTTCTCATTTAGCTCAATGAGCTTTTTCATGACTGGTCTCTTGACATGTGAGACAAAGCTATGCACCTGGATGTGTATCACATTAGAGTCCACTTCAAGCATTTAATTTTGTTACTTTGCTTGGCCCATGTTTCCTTGTTCCTTACTATGCCACAATTTTTTGCTGTTGTTGAGACTTGGGCATTGGAGGGAAAAAAAAAAAATCTCTTCCAGCCTTTATATGCTGGCGTTATTAGAGAAATACTTCACTGATCAGCCCAGATAGAGATCCTAGGACGTTTCAAACATTTTCTGAGGATTTTTCTTCTCCAGATTTGTGCGTACGATTTTAGTAATTTTAAATTCAATGGGCAGCTTATTCCTACTTCTTCTCAGAACCCCATGGTCTCTTATTCTTCCTGACACCAGCCATTGGAACTGTAGTTCTAATAAGATACCATAGCAATAGCATCTGGTGTCAGCAGCTTCCAAATAGTACTTTTAGTCTGATCAGCACTCCATGACAAGTAAGACAGATTACAGTCCCTGAGGGAGCCCCCAAACTAGCTAGAACACTGGATGCATGATATATGCTCAATTGTTTGTGTCCTGAACATGAATCTTTGGCGTAGGAGGTTATCTTCCTAGTGGCACCATGGTAGGTCACATAGGGGAAGGAACATGGCCAAAGATGTAAGAACACAAGAATTTAACAAACCCAGTTACTGGAATTCTTTGTCTTACACTGGGTAGGGTACTATTACTTATTAATTGGTCTCTAGAACTCTCACAAAGGTATTTTGCACCACACAGAAACACAGTGTCTATGTGGCAGAGTGAAGTCCTAAAGCTTCTTGGACTGATATCTTGCTGTTATCCTGCCACTTTGAGTATTTCTTACATCCGAACTATTTTAGAACACTTGTACAGTTATAGAAAACTACATAGTTCCCATTCATCTGGCATTCAGTTTTGACTAATGTTAACATCTTACATTAGCATGGTAAATTTGTCACAACCAGTGAACCAATACTGATACATTATTAGTAATTAAAGTTCATATTTCGTTCATATTTCATTCAGGTTCCCTTAGGTTCTACACCTAATGTCATTGATCTGTTTTAGAATGCCATCCAGGAGATTATATCACATTAAGTGCTCCTACCTTCTTGGGCTCCTCTAGATTATGAGTGTTTTACCACTACATTTGAGTGATATAAACCAAAAAATTCGGTTCATAGTCAAACCCAAATTTGTTAAGAATTTTCTGTTGCTTGGAACTCACTAGATTACCAAACGATACTATTTTCTAGTTCAAACACACTATTTTATAATGATAAATGTGAGGCCAGGCCCACAGTATCCAAATGATTACCCACCATTACATAACTAGTACTGAGAAGAACTAGGATCTTAGCCCAAAATTTTTTAGTTTTTACCACCCAATTTCTGCCCTTTACAGTGTAATTACATCACCCCAGAAATTCACCTTCATTACATCCTGAATTTTGAACAGCCAATAGACAAGCATAATAAGATATGAATTAGTGACAAGGATGTGATGATTTTTCAAATTCTCAAGGTTTTATTAGGAAATATATGCTTTATCAATGTACTCAAATTCTGTTAGTGAAATTTCTACAGCATACAGTTCACAGGTGATCATGTTAAATCACTGACTTATCGATCACCATTTTTTCTAACAATTTCCTGAATATATTGCTTCAGAAATAGTTCTATTCATGTATCCATTACTTCATCCATCCATCTACTCATATCTACATACACCTAAAGATTTTTATGACAAAGATTTATTAACCATCTACTATTGCCCAGAAAATATTCCAGGCAGTGATAACCAACACTGATTAATCTCCTGGAGAGGAACAGTCATGAGTTTCCTGGAATTTTTTGGACTGAAATTAAATGGTATCAATATAATGAAATTAATAAATCCATTTAACTTTTTGTAAGATCTAAGTAGAAATGTAGGCTTAATAATGTGGGAAACTGATTTTTAATCACTGAAGAATAAGAACTAGCTGAGGAGAGAAGAGAAAGAGTGAGTTTGGAGAAAAAGAAGGGGGTGGTATCACAGAAGCCAGGAGAATAACTTAGAACAGAATATCATCAGAAATGAATTGGGAACTTTTATTTGGGAGCTTTATAAAATTCCCCCATAAAATGAGTAGTGTTACTTTAAAACACTATGGACAATTAACTTTTTCAAAGTACAATGGGGCTGTTTCTCTGTAGACCACTGGTGACAACAAGTTGCTATGTAATTTTCACATCCCTAATAATTATTTGCACTTGCATTTGGCATTCCATTGTGACTGGGTTTTATGTTGCTATTGTTGCTCCCCCTTCAACCCCTCCCACAAAGGTGCTGGATGTTGGTGGGAGCAGCTGCATGCCCTGTGATCAGCAGATTCCTCTCCCTCAGTCCCCATCACAAGGGGGTGGGGGGAGTCATGATATTCTCACAGTGAAGGTTTTACTTCTCCATTGACTTTTGATGATGTTAACCCTACAACACTCTTTAGAGGTAGATATTGGTTGTTAGAGCTGTGCAAATGCACCACAGAAGTTGGCTTTGCTCACAGTACAACCCAAGAAAACACACTCTACTGACGTCTATGCTAATTTCTGTCATACATAAAACTAATGGCAACTTCCCATCTCATGGGAGGGTTTTATAAATTTATCAGACAGTGAAATAGAAATACAAGAATGGGGTCAAATGCAAGATATTCTAGAGTAAGGTTTGGAAAACAATTACATCCCATAGGACAAAGGTGGCCCGCAGTTTCTTTTTGTAAATAAAGTTTTATTGGAATACAACCACATCCATTTATTTGCATATTTCCTATAGCTACATTCACACTACAGTGGTAGAGTTGCCATGATCATTGTCAATTGCTTTGAGTTGTGACCAAGACCGCATTACTTCCCAAGCCTAGAATATTTACTATGTGGCCTCTTACAGAAAAAAGTTCGCTGACTTGGCCTACAGAAAAAAAGGCTAAGAGTGGAGGAAGAAAATTATGTACCTTTTAATGAGAAAACCCATCCATAACAGGGCAAAGAGAAGACTTTCTGAGAGAGTCAAGAGATAAAAGCAACCTGTCCTCTTTCCTAGGCCTTTATTGAAAATGCCACATGAAAAAAATTACAAGAAAGAAATCAGGAGGTGAGATTGGGAGGTGAGGTGGAAAGGCTAATCAGTCTTTAGCATTTATAGCCTTCAAAGAAACAAGAGTGAATGAACAATCCTGTCATATCCTTTCTGACTTGTCTTCTTTCCCTATATTGGCCATCAACCTACCGAAAATGATGACAGAGAAGGAAAGGGCAAGATAGGACCTTTTCCTTGCAATTTTACTATGGTCAACAGCAAGCCAAAAGTAGGGAGTTTTGGTAGAGTGTGCTCACACCGAGAAGTAAAATAAAAACCGTTAAATTAATTTTGTGTAGCATTTTGACTTTTGGGGCTGGAATGAAATACGTATAAATGTATAAGCTATGAAATACAAATTGTGCCATTTCACTGATTCTGCACAGAGGGCAAAGCTCCCATGTTTGCATATGAAGCTCACTTTGCATCATCGAAGGATCATCAGTAATATTCAGGCTAATAAATTAAAACTTTTAATTTTAACTTAATGAGAATGGTGATAAAAGGCAAATAAACAATTATGAAATATTGACAGACCACAAAAGGAAGGGAAACCCTGTAGATTTTTAGTGTATTTGTCTTGCTCCTTTTTCTCTTTTTCCCCTCTTTTTTATCTTGCTCCTTGAGGAATGGGACACTTGTTTTCATTTTGCAATGGGTGCTGACAACTAAGGGGCTGGCCCCGTGTACTGACCAACACCCTTTAAGATCGACTTGTCTCCTTAGAGAGTGTCTCCTAGCCATCACAGCCTGAGCTGCTATGGCCAACCTCAAGCTCTTGGAGCAGCTGAGCGACACACTCCACGAAAACAATGGAGTGACATGCCTACTCGCGACTCAGGCTGATCCGTGTGTCCACTGGCACAAAAGAGTAGTGCCACTTCTCATCAGCTTTGAGATGGAAGAGACTCCTCTCCAGAAAGTGGCCATTGCCAACAAGGTTTTATTCAGGCTGTGAGAGGCAAGAGAGGACAAGGGCTCGGCAGGGACCACGGTCCCCGACCCCTGGGGGACCACAGCGAGGCACTGTATAGCCAGCCCTCCTCTCCTCTGCGGAGGGGGTGCAGAAAATCATGAAAGGCCACCTGCCACAAACGTGATACCGTGTCCTCTTAAGTTCAGTCGATTTATTTGGCAAAAACACCCACACCCGCCAGTTGGCACTTGGCACCGGCCAGAATTTCCTGCCTGTGTCCCAGCCTTAGGCGAGGACATCAAAATTGCTCTCTGCAAGGGTTGGCTCAAGCCAGAAAGAAGGGCTCCAAAGGCCACTCAGAAGAATTGAGAGGTGGTAGCCGCCTCAAGCTACTATTTCAATTACAGGCTGTGACAGAAACCTGGTCACCCAGGTGCTTCTGCTTTTCACAGCATGGCTGTCCCTGTGATCCTGAATGGCCTTTGTGACCCACTTCGTGTACATCCCTAGAGGGTGCTAAAAAATGAGAAAAATGAAAAAAAAAAGGAGAAGAAAGAACCAATCCTGATCACCACCTAACCGGCTGTCCACAGCTCTGCTTGCCGTGCGTGTCCCGATTCTTTGTCACTAAGTGGCCCAAGGCAATTCAGGTAATTACCAAGCCTTCAGCTCTGTTGGCTTCCTGGACAAAAAAAGCCAGGAGAGTTTGAGGGATTGATGCAAGAGAGATGGACCGGCTACGTGAACCCGCCACATTTTGAGAACAAATGCCCAAGATGGGAACAGGCGCAGACTGCGTCGCATCACCCTTTCCGCCATGTGCCAAGTTAGAGCCGGAATGACAGAGTCGTTTCCAAAGCCTTACTTTGCAAAGCCGTTCCGGCAACTCTGCAAACTCACGTGCTAGCTGGGAGGAGTAATTATCAACTCAGCAGATAGGTGCTTTGTCAGATATGAAAGAAAACAAACCTGCTTCAGTGAAGGGAATAAACAGCCCCCCATGTTCAGCCAGGGAAGCTTGTGCGCTGACAGGACGTAATTACCTTTCATCGCATGTAATGATATTATCACTTTTACTTTGTTCCTCCAATTCCAAAATTATAATATACCTCCCTCGCTTAAGTGGATGCTTGGGTTCCTCAGGAATTCATTTAACTCAATGGCATCTGCTTTTGCCATGAGGCAATTATTTGCATTTGGTGAAGAACTCACTGTGTGTACTTGGAAGCAATATGTTTTATTTAAGCGTTCTTCATCACAAACACCAAGAGGCAAGCCGCCTCTTTTCTAACATAATGCCGATTTGTAACTCTTTCAACAGTTAAAAAGTCACAAAATAATACAGCAACCCCACTCAAATAATTCTCTCCTATTTCCATCCTTGGCACACCTTTCAGTTTCCACAAAGAAACTTTGGTATTTCATTCCCAGAATCAAAGGGTAACAACCTATGTAATCACTCAGATCCATTTGTCCTTTGTTGGATGCTGGTTAATAACGTCGGATTAATGAAGTAGGAAATGGATGTCCCATTTTGAATACGAAAATAATACAGGGGACGGTGGGGGCTACCACAGTATCCAAATCCAGCTTTACAACTTGAAATTTTTAGAAAAGGAAGACATTAAAGGAACTCATGAAACGGAACAAATGAAGGGACTTATCCACAGAATATGAGCCAGACTCTCTTCTGAAATCTTGGGGTAAAAGCAAAGGAAAAAAATACCCTAAGAATAACCCTCTTGGGGACATACTAGGTAAAGCCCGGGGAACTACCCAGGGGCTCAAACTTAAGGATGAAGTAAGGATTTGCTGTTTCTATTTCCATGATGACAGACTCCTATCACAGTGACTTGGCAATTCTGCTTGGGGTTAACAAAATGGGGAGGTGGGACCCACAAGCTGCTTGCATTTCCTCAGATGATTCTTTCCTGGAGCTAGAGAAGTCAAAAATACCTTTCACACTGACTACGGAACTGACTAGCAGCTGGGAATGGCTAGACTTCTCCCACGATGGGCAATGTCCATCCTGGAGAACAGAGTGGGAGTTTCCACGTCTCATTACAAATTTCCACTATTCAGGATTCGGGATTGAACTCTCTTGCATTCAGAAGATAGTGACTCGGTTTAATTGCCCACCATGGGAATTGCTGGCAGAGTAACAGAATAATGTGTCTTGTCCAATAAGCATGCAGAGCTACTTTTTGTAGGCTTACAGAAGAAGACCTCGAAGACGAAGACGAAGGAGGAGGAGGAGAAGAGGAGGACAAGTCTTTCAAATGCAGAACTTGAAAATGAGGGCATGTATTTTTGCAATGACCCTCCCGACTCCTTTCCCACCTGCAGTTGCTATCCCCAGACTCCAACTGGGCTGGCTCTTCATTAACAGCTATCTTGCCAACAAGTGCTCTAATATTAATTTCGACCATGTTTTAATTTTCCTTTCAATCTTCAAAAGCCAAAGTTTCAAATTCATAAAGGACATTTCTTCTTTTGTATTAACCCTGCCAACCCGCAAAGTCTAACCAGAGTGTTTTTACTGTCTAATGAAGAAATGGGATATTAGGAACACGCTGCTCCTTATTCTCTAGGACATGTATTATATGTCTCTAAGGAAGTAAAACAGACCTTGCACAGTTGAGAATGACAGCAAGCCTATCACTTCCACTGTACTCTAAGATCATGGAAGGTAAGAAATTGTCTTACTAATCTTGGTATCTTCAGCATATACTCATGTTCAGTAATGTTTGGTGGGTGTATGTTGGGTGGGCCAAGGAGTGCTTTTAAAGGAAGCACATGACCAGACTACCCAGTGGATGGGCCATTTCTAAAGATGCTGAATGGGGAGAGTAAGCCAGAGAAAGGTGGTGGTGAGCGGGTAGGGCTGCATGATCACGTGGGTGGTGATTAAGCCTATGGAATATAGGGGGCATAGCATGCATCAGACTCCATTACAAAGCCAAAACAACTGAGGCTTTATATTCTGATGATGTGGAAGAAATGCTAGTCTGACTATACAGAGGATGGGGCAATGCCCAGTCCTGGGGAGCCTCACCTTCTCCCCAAAAAGTAGATTCCTCAATGTAGCTCACTATCTCCCCAGTCAGTTGTCAAGGTTTAATGAAATCTTGGGTCTCGCAAGAATTTTCTGAACTTGCTTTATCTAAATCAGATCACATTAAGAGCCAAAAGAGGTGCTGTCCGTAATCATGTCAGAACGATACTCATAAACCAGGACACTCCTGGGCAGACAGGGTTACACGCCTCTATCTGCACTTCTCTATACGCACACATACGATCTATATCATCTATATCCATTTATAACTATATCCACAACTACACGTGTATCCGAATCAAGAGCTCTGTTGTTATCTACACATCTATCTACAACTGTATCTAAGCTTTATGTATCTCGATTCACAACCACATGGACATCTGTTATGTATGGATGCTGTTCTTAGAGCAAACATCGCAGAGGGCATCAAACTTGCTATAGTTCTTTTTTTTTTTTTTAAGATTTTATTTATTTATTTGACAGACAGAGATCACAAGCAGGCAGAGGCAGGCAAGGAGAGAGAAGAGGAAGCAGGCTCCCCACTGAGCAGAGAGCCCGATGCGGGGCTCGATCCCAAGACCCTGGGATCATGACCTGAGCCGAGGCTCCAACCCACTGAGCCACCCAGGCGCCCCCAAACTCGCTATAGTTCTTACTTTCTCTTTCCTTCCATTTCTCCCTTTCTCACTCCTTTCTTAAAAGGATACTCTTTCCTAAGAGTCATTCCTTCAGTTCCAGTTTCTCTCTTCCCATCCAACTCTCTCACTTCCCCTACTTACATGGTAATAACAGTAAACTGACAAACTCTTCCTTTACATCTCCCATGTTTCATAAACAATATTCGCTGTTGCTCAAACACATGTATTTCCCATTTTTCTGACAATAGTAACAAAAGCTGTCCTTTTCTAATGCAGAGTTGGGTGTATTTGACCAGGTACATGTGTAGACATTTGGAAAACCATTTGATGAATCTGAGTCTCACTTTTCTCATCCAGAAATGGGAACAATATTTTATCAATTAAATAAGGGAAAATGCTATGGGGCAGATGCCAGTCCTGGGGAGGAGAACCTGAAGCTATTTCTTGGCTCTACCCAAGATCCACACTATGCACTGAATGTGTGTGTTCCTCTAAAATCCATTTGTTCAAACCCTAATCCCCAGAATGATGTTATTTGGAGGGAGGGCTATGGGGGGGGGAGGGTGGTAATTAGGCCAGGAGGGTAGAGCCCGCATGAAAAAATTAGGGAACTACTAAGAAGAGACCTAGAGATATGATCCCTCTCTCTGTGTGTCATGTCAACCACCTCAAGCCAAGAAGAGGGCCCTCACCAAGAATTAAGCCTTGCTAGCACACTGATCGTTGATTTCTCAGACTCTACAACTGTTGAGAAATAAAGTTCTGTATTTCAGCCACCCACTCTTTCAGAGTTTATTATAAACTCCCAAAAGACTAAGACAACCAGACATCAGGATTTTTTACAGTTCCTGACCCTATTTCAAAGTGCAGCAAACAGTGATAACCAGTAGTCTACTGTCTATATAATTTTATATGTGTTCATTAAGATGTGCGTAATAGCATTACATTTTTTTAATCCTATGCATTACCAGCTTTTTAAATAAAATTTAAGGTATTGATTTCACTCTAAATAATTGGGGATGGGAAAAGGAACTCGAAATTTGAACACATTTAACTGCCGTGGGCTGTGTTCTGAAGGACTCATCAAGATAGAATTAGCTCATTATTGAGCTGAAAGACTCTAACTTTGAAAATGGGAACCCTGGATCTTCCCATAGCTTCATTAATAACTTGAAAGTAGTTGTACCACCATCAAAACCAATTGTATGATTTGGGTTATCATTTGGATCCTATGACAAGATAAAAATAGGAGATATCTAACGTCTTTCAAAGAGAATATGTAAAAGAGTAAGAAATTAAATGCAAAGGTGCTAATTACTAGCCATAGCTTAATTTTCAAATTGTTCTTTTAACTATAAAACTAATGAGCAGAGATATACTCCACACTGCAAACCAGAGGTCGACAGAAACTTGAGTAATTAGAGTATTGCTCTGTAATGGAGAGAACTCAGTAGATAAGGAAAAAACCCCACCGGAATGATTCTCATTTATAAAAGCCACTAGTTATAAAGAACAAACACCTTTGAAATCAGGTACTTGTTCTTCACATCTGAAAACAATGAGTCTTAGAGAGCTACGGAAACTTAACTTTTCCAGTAAAAAAATCCTACAGATTCGGTGGCTCCATAGGTTGAGAGGCCAACTCTTGATTTCTGCTCACGTAATGATCTTGGGGTTCTGAGATTGAGCCTGGTGTTGGGCTCTAGGCTCAGCAGGGAGTCTGCTTGAGATCCTCTCCCTCTCCCAGCTTGGGTGCATGAGCACGCACACCCACGTGCACGCTCTGTATTTCTCTCTCAAATAAATACATAAAATCTTAAGAAAAAAACCATCTTACAGATTGGGAAATGTGACACTGGTGCCATTGTTTTTTTTGTTTTTGTTTTTTAAGATTTTATTTATTTATTTGTCAGAGAGAGAGGGAGAAGCAGGCTTCCTGCCGAGCAAGGAGCCCGATGTGGGACTCGATCCCAGGACACTGGGATCATGACCTGAGCGGAAGGCAGCCGCTTAACCAACTGAGCCACCCAGGCGTCCCGTGACATTGGTTTTTAATGTTGCTATTTAGTGATCAGTGCAGGTTTCTCTATGAAGTTGCTGATTTACTCTTAACAGCTTGCAGTAGGCCAAGGTAAATGTTACATTCACACGTGGCCTTGCCCTTAAAAATGTCAAGGATATGAAGCAAAATGCACATGGCTCAAGTTAGCTGGGATTCTACGACCAACAGGCCCTGGTTTGTGTTTCCATCTAATCAACTGGTTTGGAAAGCACAGGAGCCCAAATCCGACGAGGAAACAGAAAAATCCATTTTCCCTGGAAAAGTCTAAGGTATACCTCCATAAACTTATAATCTGAATCTTTTAGAAAGTACATTTCTTTGGCAGAAATTCTTATTGTTTTGAGTCAAAGCATCTAGGCAAGCTCAACTGAGCAAATTACATGAATTCATAATGATGTTACAAAATAGATAGCACAATGTAATCTGACAAAATATCTTTTCAGCAATATAAAGCACTGGGTAAACTATGAAATGAACAACTCAGAGTCTAGGGTATAAGCAGAATTGTTGGTCTTTCTTCCAGTCTTTGTGCTTTCTGGGAGATTCTACTCCCATGGCCAATTCCAGTGTAGTTCCTATTGTAGGACACCCTCAAGAAAGCCTTGAAGAGCCAGAGGCCACTGCCCACAGGCTCCCTGTAGTGGGTCAGGGTCACAGGCAACTTGAAACTTCCCAGAAGGCCAGGCCCTCAAGAATGAATTGTACTCTGAAGAGAGCTGCTCTCCCCTTTGCAGGAAATTCAAGAAAGAGGGGAGGCTTGGGCCACAAAGACTGGAAATCTGACCATAATGTTCATATGTTTCTTGTGTAGATAGCCTCCCAGAATCACCTGGAGGTGCTGGGCTGTGCAAAGATCAAATCCCCAAAAATAATCGTAAGAAAGATTTTTTATCTTTATAAACATGATCCCCCAACTCCCCGTGACCCTGTCTGCTTATCAGTCCACAGTCAGGTTGACAAGAACAAAGCAATGCTGCCTGTAGTCTGAAAAATGCTTCTGTTGGCATCCAGTCTCAACTCAATTTTTTCGGTTAGGATCAAACATGCTTACTGATCTAAAATGTATTTTATTTTATTTTTTTTAAGATTCTATTTATTTATTTGAGAGAGAGAGAACACAAGCAGGGGGAGCAGCAGAAGGAGAGGAAGAAGCAGGATCCCTGCTGATCAGGGAGCCCGACGTGGGGATGGGTCCCAGGACCCTGGCATCATGACCTGAGCCGAAGATAGACGTTTAACCAACTGAGCTACCCAGGTGCCCCTAAAATTTATTTTAAATATTCCCATACTTAAGAATGCTGCACATAGCTTGTAAAAGAAAGCAGGGTGGGCCCTTGTTTTTTGATAAGTGCAATAGGAAAACTTATCTCATACAATTGCAAAAAACTACAGAGAACTACAGCTACTGACTCCTCCAAAACTCTTTCGTGGTTCCCTCCAAAGGGTAAACGTAGAATTATCTTATGATCCAGTGAGTACAATGCTAGGATATAGCCACAAGAATTGCAAGCAGGGACCCATACAGATACTTAAGAAGCACTAGCCACAGCAGCATTATTCCTAAGATCCAAAAAGTGCAGACAACCCACATTTCCAATGACAGAAGAATGGTTAAACAAACAAGGTTATCCGTAAAATGGATTATATACAACAGAACATTATTCAGCCCAGAAAAGGAACAAAATTGTTATATATTCCATGCCATGGAAGAAGCATTGAGGACATTATGCTAAGTGAAACGAGCTATACACAAGAAAACAAATACTTTACGATTTCACTTATACAAGATATCTACAATAGGCAGATTCATAGAGAAAGAAAGTAAAATTGAGCTTACCAGAGGGAGGAGGGGGAATGGGAAGTTATTTTTTAATGAGTACAGAGTTTCTGTTGGGCATGATGATGATAAAGTTCTAGAAATGGACAGTGGCTAATGGTTGTACAATGTTCTGAATGTATTTAAATGTCACAGAAATGTACACCCCAGAATGTTAAAATTTTAAAAAAATTCACCTTTATGCTATATACATTTTAACACATTAAAAAAAAAAAGTCCAAAATCTTAGGCAGTGTCAGCGAGAGGAACGCTGTTCCTATTATTCCTTCGTATAATTCTGTTAGTTCATGTTTTTCATTACGAATAACCCAGTAACATTTCTAACTTGACCAATTCTACAAAGCAATGGAAATTGTTAAACTTTAGTTCTAGCCACAGACAGTGGGTACAACTGGCCTTGGATGTACTAAAGAACACTTTCGCTCTTTCCCAGAATGACCTTACTGTCCCGAAAATTATCAGCCTAACATGGCAGATGACCAACTATGAAGCAACTGCATGTCACAAGACATAGAAGACAGAGAAGATTAAGCAGCTTGACTGATGGCCTCCAAATGTCTATGAGTCCCAAATGGAGGCATGCTAATTCTGAGTCAAGGCTGGAAGCAGAGACAAAGAACAGGTAGACGATTCCACACAGTTCAAGCCATCAGTTCTACCTACTTGATGAAGCAGTCTCGGCCATCCCGGTTCGCGGTCATCTCCCATCCATAGGGTGGCACCTGGTTCAAGCCCCAGGTGCCCGAGGGAGGTGGCCAGCCAGAAGACTTCGTCCTGTGGCTGGGGAAAAAAAAGAGAGAGAGAGAGAAAAAGAAAAGCATCATTACACCTGACTCCTAAACATTTCTTCTGAGACAAACACCAGAAGGAGCATGGGATTTGCTCCTCTCAACTGTGGGCTACATGCTCAGCTGATTAAATGAATAAATACAATGAATGATTTTACAGTAGGTACCATGCTCATTAGTTCTCCTTACACTATCTTCCTTCCTGAGGTAAGTACATATATTCCTTTACACATATTCCATTTTACAGATGAGGAAACAACGAATGGCTCAGAAAGATTAAGTAACATTGTTCAGGACATGTTATCCATTTTAAACAAAATTTTCGCACAAATTTTGCAATGGCATCATCACACTACGCTTCCTGACCCCAGACATCAGGAAGTGTGGCAGACAGATATTGCATGCCATATCAACACATATATGTAAACATTGTTTTTACCGATACGAAGCAAATAATTGGAAGCTACAATTTCCTGGCCTCCCCTGACCCAAGCATAAAATTTCCACTTATATTATGCACATTCCTGTCAAAGTGAGCTATAACCCAGAGACAAACTCTCCATTTAAGTTGCAGAGAAAATCTACACATTTGCTTTCACACTTTCAATTCAAACCCTGAATCTCAATCATCAGCAAAAGGGAAGGGTAGGCCACGGAGAACTTTCTAGAAGCCAGCCCTCCCAAGAGCAAGAGGAGAGGTGAAGTAATTGCACGTGACAAGCAACTGGGACAGGCAGGGCGGCACAGTCACTATCTCCAACCAGAGGCCAAAGCCCAGGTTCCGGAGCATAGCTGAGTCCTGGTTACTCCTCTCCACCAAGGACCTCCAGAACTTCCACCATCTGCTCAACAACACTGAAAATTGCTTCAGAGCAAAATCACAAGAGGAAATACCAAGTGCCGTTTTTGGATCAGCCAACATCCTTCATTGTTTGGTCGACCCACGCCACGAGATCTTCCAGGCACTTGCAGATTGCAAACTGGGGTCCAAACGACGTGGTGGGGGTTGGGTAAGCAGGGCTCACATTTCTGGGGCCTCGTGCTCAGCATCTGAGTAGAGCACCAGGGAGCCTCTGACAGGGCTCCAGGGACCACACGCACAAGGTGTACAACTCTGTGTGGGCAGCCATCCAAAGCCAGCAGCACCCCCCCGCACCAAGCATCCAAGGACAGGGTGTCACCGTTTCGGAAAGGAGGCACCTCTGAATCTCCCAGAACACAGGGCAACTCACCCCCACCTCACACCCAATGCACAGATCTGATCAGAACCCAACCCTTCCCGACAGGTGAAACAAGCCCATTTCCGGTAGGACTTCTAGACGGGAAGGATCTCGCAACATTTAAACCACCTCTGCTGCTGTTTTTTAAACTTCCTTGCAGGTTTCCCACATCCTTCATGAAGTGTGGTGAGCAAAGGTCACATATCTAAAGCAGGGCTGGCAGATTTAAAATCCCACCACGGGATCCTTTCTTGCCCCTAGACTATTAAAAGACAAGGGCAACAGTTTCTGTTCCTCTTCTTCGCACGAAAGTCAGCAGGGGCAGTTTCCTCTGGAGGTTTTATAAGAATGGGCTGCTTCCCTACAGTTGGAGAACCCATGAATCTGCCGTCCCGTGGGGAAAAAAAAAATAAACACCAATTTCTCCCAAGTAGCAGAGAATACATGTGGAGAGCTTTCTAAGACTGGACCAAGAACACAAGCCCTTAGGCAGGTGAAAAGAGCATAGCCTGCTATTAAAAAAAGTGTTCCAAAAGCAACAGTCCAGTAAGAAGTAACACAAGGAATACTCGAGCAAAAGACTATGTAGAGAATGCAACTAGATGACTAAATGAGGGCATGCATCAGAACGTTAATCATTACCTACCTTACTAATCATTACCTACCTTAAGAGGGCTACCTTACTAAAAACAGACTCTCTCTTCTTTTTAGTATTCCTCTCTTTCATCATGTCTAAATCACTAAAAGAAAGACACAGGCTTCCTAACGTAACTGCCACGTAAAATACGGTATCAGTAGGCCCGAATTTTGTTATAAAGTACATTCTGTCCTGTATAGTATGTTCGAAAGCAGAAAACAGCACTTCATGATGATGTTTTCCAATAAAGACTTTTGTCACAAAACACCCAATGAAGTACAAATACTAGACAAGTTTACAAACGCTAATTTAATACTTCCATCAAGGACATCTTTGATATAAAAACTGAATAATTAAAATCAGATATGTCTCTATGTCTGTTAATGTGTTGTCATAATATATGTGGGTTGGAAAGGAATTAGCGCAATTTAGCAAATTAAAATGCTCAAAGAACAAAAAAATAACACCCCCAATATCTAAACCTAAGAGTCTTAAAAGTCAAGGTCAAGGGTCATAATTATGGAAGGATGTGGTTCCTGCTTCTATGAGTGGGATTGCTGGAGGTCCACCCAACAGTATGTAGCTGTATAAACTGATTATTTGGTCTCCCTTTACTAGGGACCCTCTGTTCCTGGCTCCACCCTGCATGTCTTCACCAAACCCTCCAAACTGGCCCATCCCAGAACTACTGGGAGACACAGTCTCTTCCACCAGGAATGCAAGAGTTAGCATCTTACAGAGCGTAGATGGGGCCAGGGCTTATAAAAGTAGAGATCACTTACTGATGTGTACCAGAGGCCTCTCTGATTCAGATATTCTACCTATGCTAACAGAGTTCTGTGCACAACTCCTCATGTTTGGAAAAAAATACTGACTCCGGGTCCCCGTGTGAGATGTGCACCCTTTATTTCCCCCAATCTCCCAAAGAGTCCTTTCAGAGTTCCTAGGCAGTCTTCCCATGCACTGACACCTTGGTATTTCTCCTCTTTGAAGGAGGTCTTATTTTTCTTTTTTTTTTTTTAAGACTTATTTATTTATTTGACAGACATAGATCACAAGTAGGCAGAGAGGCAGGCAGAGAGAGAGAGAGAGGAGGAAGCAGGCTCCCCACTGAGCAGAGAGCCCGATGCAGGGCTCGATCCCAGGACCCTGAGATCATGGCCTGAGCTGAAGGCAAAGGCTTTAACCCACTGAGCCACCCAGGCGCCCCAGGTCTTACTTTTCTTGTCCAAGTTTCTATTAGCCTCTGAGTTGCTCTGACCACTTCCATGGAGAACAAAGACTATTCCGTAAGTAGGAACCTGCAGTGCTGCTCAGGAGCCAGCAGGACTGAGGATGGTAAGCAGGCTGGCCCCACTGAGATCATTTCTAAAATGTTCTCCAGCCTAGGGTTGCCAGATTTGCCAACTGTAAATATAGGACATCAAGTTCAATGTGAATTTCGTATAAACAACATTTTTTTTTTTTTTGCATCAGAAGATCTCACATAGTATTTGGGCATTACATATACTAAAAAATGCACTCGTCATTTATATGAAATTCAAATTTGACAAGACATCCTGTGTTTTATTTGCAAACTCAACATTAGCACCTCAAATAATTGAATACTCAGATTCTCTTCCACAATCAAAAAAGGCAGCTTTTCTACAGAACTAAAATATCATAGCCCAGAATTCTTAAGACTTACCCTCACCTAGTCGTGGGACCAAATACTACTCTCACAGAGTCTGTGATGTGATAAGAAGCACCCTCAGCTCCCGGACTAGCTTCAAACCAAAGTATACCCTCCTAACATGTCTGTGGGAGTAATAGGGGGATTACAAGCAGTCATGAGCTAGACGTTGATCTATTTCTCAAATTTAGCTTGCCAGAATCACCTCACATTATTTGATAACTATAAAGATAACCAGACCCTAGAAATTATAGTTTAGCAAGTATGGGTTAGAACCAGGAATCTATAAGTGAGCAAATGAGAGTGTGTGTGCTGAAACCAGCAATTCACTTAATTCTCTTTTGAACAGGATTGCTAGATCTACCAGTCCAAATGAAACAAAAGAAAACAAGAATGCCCGTGTCAACTGAATTTCCAATACACGGTGAACAATTTTTAGTGTAAGGATGTGCCATGCAATATTGGGAAATACTGATTTAAAAAAACCATCCAGATTCAACCAGACATCCTATATTTTATACAGGAGCCATGGGGTTTGGAGAACACTAGTCCATGTTCGTGCAGCAACCCAACAGCATTAGAATCTACTGGGTTGTTGGCATGACATGAAATCTTCATTTTATCAAGATCCCCAAGTGATTTCCAAATGCACTCAAGTTTTCTAACCACAGCCCAAACGGGTGATTCCCAACGTGAAGCCTTGCAGCAGGTTGGAATCACATGATGAAACTTGTTAAGTCCAACTGCCCGGGTTGGAGGCCAAGGCACTGGAGTCTGATTACCTGAGGGTGAAGCCTAGGCATTGGTATTTCACCCCAAGATGGCCACCCACCGGTCAAAGTCATTTTATATTTGTTTTTGAGCTGATTGAATCAGAGCAGCATGGTGTGGCGCTCCAGAGCCTGTTCTCTAAGTGTGGCCTCGGGGACAGCTGGGGCACCACCAAGGCGTAAGTATCACCCTAGACCTACCAAAACACAAAACGCTCAGGTGACAGCGCTGACCAAGCAATTTCTGTTTAAAAGGCCTGCAGGCAAGGCTGGGGCCCACTCAACTTTGCTGACCACTGAGTTAGAATCAGACTCCCTTTAATCCAAGCTCTGCCATTTCTTTTCCACAATCTTCAACGAGTTCCTCAACCTCTAACCCACTTGGTCCCAGCTACTTCTCCATAAATGCTGCTAAGAGGACCAGGTCCTTGGAACAATATTAAATTAGTTTTGGAGGTCATTTCACACCATACGTGCTAAAAAGTCTCTGCTAAACAAATTTCTACCCAACACCGGAGACAATAAGGGATTTGGCGGTAAGGCAAGAATAGGTGTCTCTACTCGTTCTCAGAGTGTTAAAAGGGTGAATGTCGCAGGCCTCTATTCTTTCCCCGACTGGCAAGAGCAGGGTGATAAGGGGCTGAATCGAGCCAGGTTATACCTTCTTCCCAGGTCACAAGTTGAGGTCAGCTGTTCCGAAGGCAGAGGAAAACATCAGAAAATTGGGCCCGGGAACCAGTAACCCCAGCTGTGTGTGTGATCCCCGGTAGAGAGGCCAATTTCCACGGTTCTCAGGCCCCCCTTGAGACTGCCTGCGACCTCAGGTTCCGTCACTGCAGCCCGAGATCACGGTCGTGTGAACCACTTTCAAACACTTAGCTCAGCCTTCAAAATAGCGACCTACATTGCCGGGGCTATTTCAGTCATTCCAGAAATTCCCGGCCGCTTGACTGAACTGCTTTGCAACGCTGTGCTTTCTCACATCTATTGTTTGCAACAGATCGAAGAGGGCCTGGACAGAAAAGATCTGACAGGAGATGAAAGGAGAGCAGCCAGGAAGTGGAGGGCTAGAGCTGTGGCACTAGCGGCATTGGGGCACTAGCGGCATTGGGACCCGCGGTGGAAGCCACGCCCCCTTTTCCGCCCGTGGGCCCCGCCTCTAAGTCCCGGACCCAATCCGGAGGCCAATCTACCCGGGAGAAGGCGGGCTCTTAGAAGCCAGGGGCAGGCCAATACAGTGACATGGGGGGGCGGGCGGGCGGGGG
>PISX010002184.1:0-91459 GCA_004024625.1 Mellivora capensis | reverse complement strand
TGACTTAGTGTGTCTCAATGGTTCTCACCTGCGGGGTGGAGGGTGCGGGTTGCTACCAGGAAGACACTGGTTTTGGAGACCCGTGAGGTGGTCCCAAACGGGACGAGGGGAAACACTTCAGGCACTTAGTGGGTAAAAGGCATGGATGCTGCCACACATCCCCTGGGACACAAGTCACCCCCAACGCAGAGACAGAATGACCAGTGCCCCTGCTCAGCACCTAAAGCTGCCCTGAGAAAGAAACAGAAGGAAGAATATACAGTTCTGACCACTTTCCGTGATGGAGACTTGGGGCTCAAAACATTTTGGTTGAAAACAAACACACAAGACACCCCGTACTTTCTCAAAGTTTCCCCTGAAACCTGAATTCAGGTAAGCAGAATCGATCTTTCCATCACAATGCAAGAGTTCAAAACCCGGGTTTGCCACTGAAACCTTCAAGGCTTTGGGTACATCATTTGGCCTCTCAGGGTTTTAGTCCTATGGGTAAAAATAAAAACACCAACATCCGCTCTCAGGAATGTTATGCAGATAAATAACACATGCCAAGAACCAAGGTCCAGTGTTTGACTCACTGAGAACAGTCTCATCAAATGCTCTTGTGTTAGAAGTGGTTATCATCATAATGAAGGTAATTTTGTATTTGACCTCATAGATTAAACACCACTTCTACATACAGAATTTCTTTTGATGCAAAGTCGGCTTCATCATGGAACAAAATGCTTGCTAAAGCATTCATGGTTTTGTTTTAAAGATGCAGAAATGGACCTCAGAGAGAAAGTATAATTTACCCCATAGCCAATGGAGGCACCATACTGGCCTCACTGGAAGGAAACAAGGGCAGCCATGGACTTGGACTAGAGACCACATGTTGTGGCAGGCACTGTGTGTTTCATGGATTGTACTAGGGATGGAAATAGTGGGGAAGAAGTTACAGCCTCTGCAAAATCTCCCCATGCACACATCCTACTGCTGCAACACAGCTAGTTAGGAGAATGTCCAAAACAAATCCAGGGCCTCCGACTCTAAATTCCTCTTACTTATACAGCATCATTATGAAGTGTGACTTCAACATATAGGTTTATTTAGACACCTGGTAATATTTTGGACGACTAACCAGAATTAATGTGCATCATTTAAAAACTGGTATTGAGAAAGGAGCTCTTATATGCATTTCAGATATGGTAAAACCTAAGCCACGTCTCTTCAGTTACTCATCTCGGACATACAATGCACTTATAAATCCAACCAAATCCAATTCTTCCCCAGAATTTGACCATCCTTATCTCTTTGGACTCACAGAGATTATTTTCAGAATACCCCAAGGTTATATAGTGTTACAGATGATGCTACAAAATGTAAAACATGTTCTCATTTGTATGGCTCTAAGGGGTGACAGAATTACAGTATCCAAAATTCTGCAAGAATGCCCAAGGTCACACAATATACAAGCAGGTGATATATAAAGTATCTGGTAGGTTGAATGGCCTTTCGGTTTAAGGTAAAGGAATTAGAGAGGGATTGAGACAAATAAATAAAGAATGCTTTCAAGGGCACCTGGGGGGCTCATTGGTTGAAGCATTGATTTTGGCTCAGGGTCCTGGGATCAGTTCCCAGGTCAGGCTTCTCACTCAGTGAGGAGTTTTCTTGAGATTCTTTCTCTCCCTCTTCTTTGTCCCTCCACCCCGCTAGTATGCTCTCTCTCAATCTCTCTATAAAATAAATCAATAAATCTTAAAAAAAAAAAAAAAGGAATGTTCTGAATGAATTAAAAAAGCTCCATGATTAGTGGCAGCCTTGTTTCTATGGTGAGTACCTCTCTGAGCCTCAGCTGGATGAGAAGGGTTCCACTGCTACAAAGTTTCGGGTCTCCATGGATCAGGGAGGAATTGACTGGCCAAGTCTTTTGGCTCCAGTAAAATCATGCTATTGACACAAAGACACATCTTGAATCAGCTGCATTGTGTTGTCTCAGAATATAACTCTCTGCCTTCAATTCAGCTGTAGTCACAGTATGTCAATATCACTCACTAAGCAACAGCTTTCTATCCAACTACCCTTTATTAGAAACATCAAGGTCAAGTGCATGTGCAGAAAGCTAGATTGGAGAGAAGAATAATACCAAAGCCATAGACAGAAGTAAAAATCATCCAACCAATTATTTGTAAGATCTCACTTCTCTTTTAACAGGAAATACAAAAAAAGTACAGTAAAAGGGAAATCGCAGTTAGTTAAAAAACTCATTTAAATATTACTGACATATTGCACAAATGCAAACAGTATATACATTCCAAAGTCATTAGACTTAAACAAAAATGTATTACTAATCAAGAGTTTAAAAAGACATCTGGGGGCACCTGGCTGGCTCAGTGGGTTAAGCCTCTGCCTTCGGCTCAGGTCATGATCCCAGAGTCCTGGGATCGAGCCCCACATCGGGCTCTCTGCTCAGCAGGGAGCCTGCTTCCCCCCTCTCTCTGCGTGCTTGTGATCTCTCTCTTTCTCTCTGTTAAATAAATAAATAAAATCTTTAAAATAAAAAGATATCTGGATATAAATTTAATAACCAAATTTAAAAATTTTTCTGGTTGCTGTCATTTGCTTCCCATACCAAGAGTCCTGAAACATTGTACACAGTGCTGGCCATTAGTGACAGATGAAGGTTTGCCTTAAACTGAATTTTTTTTTTTCGCAAAGTGCATTTGTACGTATTAGCTGGCTGAACTCTCTAATTCTGTGAATGGAGAAGGACAATTATGAGTAGCCCTGTAGTAAACAAAATAAAATAAGAGACTGGACATAGTAGCCAAGGATTCCCAGAAAAGCAATACAGAGCTCTACATCCGAACATTCACCCAACCAAGGATGGATCCATCTTAGCTGGAAAGCTGTTGAGCTACTCTGGGGTTCAGAGTCCTGTCTCCCAGGTAACCACATGATGTCAACTTGGTATGCTAAGCTGGCCACACACCTGTGACAGGGGTCTTCTTCACCCTTCTAGTCTATTATTCGCAATAGTATCTAGCACATAAGTGATAGTCAGTGTGAATTGAATTAATAAAGGAAACCTAGGTACAAGATGCTAGTCACACAGAATCATAGGCATTAAAACTGTGGCTTCCTGCCTTTGGGCATTTAACAGTCTGTGAGAGGAAGAGGGCGAGGTAATGAGATTAATAAATGCTATTAGGCAGGAACCATTCTAGGAACTTTCATAGGTTATTTCTTTTTAAATCTCATGACAGGTGAAAAAGGGGGGCTGGTTGCCACCGTGATGGCTAATCCAACAATGGATACCATTCAGCCAAAAACCCAAATGGTACATGAAAACCGATTGCTCTAAGATTTGCAATTAAATGAACAAAACTGGTTACAAGAGGAGTGACCGCAGCATGATCGACTAGGTAAAAGGAAAAGGCTATGTACACAGGCATAACAAAGCTGTATGAGGGAGGGATCCAAAGTCACTGTCCATCAGTTGTGGGATCGAGGTGGGATTTTTCGGGCATGGAGGTGGTTTTCAGTGTGATTTTTGTCTTTCCTTATATCTTATAAGAAAAATGTATTACTTTTGTAAATAAAATTTTATTTTAAACAGAAGAAACAGATAGGATTCCATATGGATTTCTGGTGGATTCCCTGGAGAAACTGTCAAAAGGCAGTACTGAAAATCTGAAAATAAGGTGTTAAAGAGGCTGTAAGGAAATACGCATTATAATATACTATTCAGAGTTCATTTCAACAGTCCCCTATGGAGAACAATCTAGCAGTTTCTATCCAAATGGCAAATGTGGATACCCTCTGAGACCCAATTGGTATGAGATGGATTAAATAAACTATGGCACAAACACGCAGTAAGATAGCAGGCACCTATAAAAAAAGGACTGAAGATCTGCTTTGTTTACAGATTTATGAAGACCCTAAAGTGAAAAAAACCCCCACCGATGATAAAGAAACGTGGACAGCCATCTACCATTTCACGAATATCAGGAAGTAAAAAACTCCACAAAAGACAAACCCATAGAATCTAGATTTAGACAGAGCAACGACACTGAACATTGGCTCGAAAACATAGCCGGCTCCTTTTCCTTCCTGAAACATCAGCATTATCTTCTGAAAGCTAAGGTTAATACTAACCAGCTTGCCAGGACTATTGTGAGGAGTACAATCATTAATTGTAAAAATGAAATACTATCGTTATACTTTGTACATATTAATGCAAAAACTAGTATTGATCGAGTACACAGTCAGTAGATGCCACAGGCTGTTCAAGGGGCGGCAATGCATCAGTGAACAAAAGAGATGCTGAAAATAAGACTCATGAACACAGGAAATAAACACCCCCATCATCTGAACCAAACCCCCCCCCCTTTTTTTTGGTAACCTAGCATCACACTCACTTTACACATGCTTCTAATGCGATGGCCTCTGGCTAAAACACACTTCTTCCTCCATTCCAAACCCTCCTACCTATACATAACTGTAAAACTTGACCCATGCTCCAAAACTCATTGCAAATGTGACTACGTGCATAAAGGAGTCCCTGAACAGCCCTACTCTAAAATGATTACCTCACTTGCCCATAATGTTTGGAAATGACAGATTGCACTATGGAGGTAGCATCTACATTATGTAATTAACAATAACTCTGTGAGGACGTGTCTTCCTAGATTATAAGATCCTGAGAGTTCATACAATTAAAAAAAAATCAAATATTTGCATGTTCATATACTTAGGGCAGCTTGAAATCGGCTCATTTGCCTTGCTGCCTTGAACGGGAATTATGTCTTGTTTATCTGTTATACGGCAGAGCCAGTTCTGACTTTCAGAAGGTTCGGGGTGAATCTCCTTCGTCTTTCTATCCCTAGAATTCACACAGTACTTGGCAACGGTAGCTGCGTGATACGTACTGTGTGTTCAATGAGCTGATACAGAAACTGTCTTGCTATGGTTGGTTTAGTAAGGGCCTCAAAATTGTACAGAAATGGGAATTTTAGCTATTGCTTTTGGAGGGGAGATCTAAACACATGAAAGCAGTAACCTAACTTCTTCAAATTGCCTTCTATTGTTGAATGGCCAGGTAGATGTATCTGTGCTTGATGAGAACATACAGACAGGGGATTCATGGTACTCCTAGGCCAACAACGCTTACCTCTCTGATCAGCAATAGCCACGAAGCCCAGCATCCAAATCCACGACCTCTCCTTACATAAGTATTCAGTGCATCAACTGGCACATGGAAACCACTTTATAACAGGATTTCTTTAAATAAATGAATGAATGAATAGCAGTCCACTCTGTAGCATCCTCCAAAATGAGCACAGTGATGGTGCCTGCTTGGGTCCAGGATTGTAGGCAATGGACGCTACAGCCAGGAAGAGAACGCCATATAATCAACAGCATCCTCCTACCTTGGGATTCTGGAAAGACTCATGTTTTCTTAGAAAGACAACATTGCAACTCAGAGGACCCAAATGGATTAAATATAAACTTAATGATGTTAAATTATCAAGCCTTGATGAGTTTCATTGATATAAGCTTGTTTCTTTATCAGATCAAGGATCCCGAGGTAGGAAATGGCTCTTCATTGATGGTGAGCTCATAGCCACACCAATGACTGTATCCCTGACTGACCATTCTGAGAAAGTTCAATCACACCGAAAAGTTGAAAGAGTACACCAACCATCCTTTTGGCAATCTTCTAGAGCAGTGGTTCTCAACGAGAGATGATTTTGCCCCCCAGTGGACATTTGACAACACCTAGAGACATTTTTTGTCACAACTGGGGGTGGTGGAATGCTACTGGCATCTAGTGGGTAGAGACCGTGGATGCTGTTAGAGCACCCAGGACAGACCCACAGCAAAAAACAACTGGATCCCAAATGTCAGTAGTGTGGAGGCTGAGAAACACTGACTGAGGTTTACCAATGATTTCTAGTTTGCAACACTTTCCCAATTTCTTCTCTCTTTCTTTCCGAATTTGAATATTTATGTCAGTCATCTGATACGTACTAATGGCTGTTATGTTCTAAGGGACATGAGGACACTTCCCCGAAAATTGTACAGAATCTATCACTTAAGAAAAAAAAAATACTCCTATATAATCACAATACCATATCACACTAAAATTTAATATTTATACAATACTGCATAAACTCCATATCTAAATTTCCCCCAATGATACAACCACTTTTATAGGTTTTTTTGGGTGTGATTCAGTATCCAATCAAGCTCTATGTGCCTTGCATTTAGTCATGCTGTCTCTTTATTAAACACTCATTTAAGGAGGCAAAGTTCTCATAAAAATGAGGCAAGGAAGTATGATGCCACCTCAACCCCTCCCCCCAAGACACAATGATGACCAATATTTGTAAATGACACGACAGACTCTATATGGGACTCCTAGAGTTCACAAAGTGCCTAGCAATTCTAATTGCCCAGGGCTAACACACAAGTTGTTAGAAGCTATCCCGCAACACCCTGATACTAGTGGGAGTTTGGGACAGGGCAGAAAGGGCCCCAAAGAATCCTAAAATTTCTCAAAAGCAGAATTCAAGATGACAACATAATGTATCAACTTGTGAACAAACAGAAAGCAAGACCACAAGTTTCCAATGATTTATAATGAAGAAACTGAACAGGGACCAGAGGCCCCGACATTTTGCGAGGCAAGAAAGGCGTATAAAAAAGAGAGGCAACAGCAGCCAGAAGAGGGGTCTGAAATCAAACAACTTTCTGCCTCAACAAGAAGGCCCTCACAGACCTCTTCATGTGCAACGAGTCCAGTGCATGGGAAGACCAGACTGCTTACATTTTCTGAGGAATGCAGACACTTAGTTGTCCCTCTTGTCCTTCCTCTTCCATTCAAGGATCTGAGATGACAAAATAATCTTTCGGAAGGACAATGAAGAGTTTGGTTTACCTGATGACTTGGGGAGAGACTTGTCAATCTGGATTAACAGAAAATTCAGAGTGGAAACATGCGGCCCAAGATGAGCTAAGCCTCTACACATAGAGGGAATTCCAGACAGTCAATGACCATTCACTGTATCCACTCTTTTCTGCAAGGTTCTGGTCCCCTGTGTGTAAAATATAGCAACCCTATAATATGCAGGTCCTACTCCCTGGGTTATAAGGTAGTCTAAATAACTGTTTTCTGTTTCAGGCAGCTCATGCCCTTATGACACTAAACTGATTCTCTCAATCATTTAAAACATTTCATTGCAGAATTTCAAGGCATTTGTTGTATGGGACTGGAGCTGTGATAAGCAGATAGGATGCCTGCCCGGTTGGAACTGATAACATTGCCAACCTAGACAAGCGGGAGAACATCTCACCCAACTTCCCCAGGGTACAAGCTCTGGGTTGCTCCATGCCCACTAAATGTTCAATGAAACTTAGCAGGTAGGAGTGCCATGCTAGGGAAGTCAATCATCATGGGACGAGGAACTCTTCCTTATTCCCCTTGATTAGCCCACAGGACAACTATTTCACCCATATTGAAAATTAAATAAATTTTTCCTCCTTCGTCTAAGGGTCAGTCCTCTTCTCTCGCTTGTAATATGGAAGCTGAAAATGCTCTGAAGACCCACCAAATGCACTGTCATAGAACTTGACAGTGATGATAAAATAAATAAAACCCAACATCGACAAAATCTGCCAAATGGCCTAAGGTAATTTTCCAAGGTGTTGTTAAAACGCTTCTGCAAAGATTCATCATTTTGAGAGGCCAAGTCATGTTCACATTTGACTTCTTAATAGATGACTCATAAGCTAATATCGCTACTCACCAAGCTTAGCCAAATCCAATTGGCTTCCCATTAAATGTCCTCATGAACTGTATATGAAAACTTCAAACATTTCCCAACTTAGCTAGTGAAAGTTATATTTTCATTGTTGGTTGAGGATACCCCGTATCTTCATGTTTATGGGTTATCATATAAAATATTTGCTTTTAAAGATTGTAGTTTTCTTAACCTTCTTAGCCTCACTTTAGGACTTTCAGCGTGGCACATTAAAAGTAGATCCGTTAGCTAAGCAATCTCCCATTCCACTGAAGTTTTTCAAAAATTTCCTGGTAAAGTAATAAAGTATTATTTAAAAATTATCCTCACTTTGAAATAAAAAGGAAGAGATCACTAAAAAGAAGAAAGCAGAGAGACAATGGCAGGAACTGATAGGACTGTATGTGTACCTTTTGTGAATTCAAAGAAAGAAAGAATATAAATGGAAGTCTACTAGCCAGGAAGGCCAGAAAGTTCTATACTGGTAATTGATGAGCAAACATTCATGTAAAGAGACAGGTAATAAATATTTTCAGCTTTAAGGGTCAGATGGTAACTGGGCTAAAGGTAGAGAACTCTACCATTGCATCAATGTAGCCACACAATATGGAAACTAACGGAAAGGGCTGTATTCCAATAAAACTTTATTTAGAAAATAAAGACTTGACATTTGACACACGGGCCAGTTTGCTGATCTTACAGTGACACTGTGGAAAAGTCATTTATACTTCTGTGCCTCACTTTTCTTATTCAAAAATAACAGTGCTGACCTACATGATATTTGAGGCTCCATTAAAATTTAAAATGTTCACCTTCAAAAACTAAATAGGTCTCTTTCTCAAAGGCCATAATCTTTAACAGAATTATAAGAGATCCAAGCAGACAAATTCTGCAAAAATTATTTTTCCACAGAGATATCAGTTTGACAGTCAAAAATAGTGAAAAAGATACCTATTTTGTTTTATTTTGTTAATAGATTTATTTATTTGAGAGAGAGCAAGAGAGAGTAGAAGTGGAGGGGCAGAGTGAGAGAGAGAAGGAGGCTCCCCGCTGAGCAGGAAGCCAGAAAGAGGGCTGGATCCAAGGACTTGGTGATCATGCCCTGAGCTGAAGTCAGACGCTTAATCCAATGGGCCACACAGGTGCCCCAAGATTCCGATTTTAAACAGCATTTGAGCCAAGGATAAAAATATTACACTTCAATCCATGACATACTTGAATATTTATGGGGAGTTTTAAATCTCGGAACCATTTATCTTGCCTTATAAATAGGATCGCTATCTGGGTGAATAGTATTTCAAATACGCAATATGTAGGCAGTCTAAAATCAAAATGAGAAAACTCCTTCTAGTGGTTGCATTCCAGAATTCAAATAAAGATTCTTTTTGGCTTAAATAAACAGTATCACAAGCTGATTGTTTTAGAGTTTTCAAATGTGAGGTTAGAAGGTGGTTTTAATACCAAATAGTATGATGCCTAATAACATAACCATGGCTTTATCCTCACTCATATATTCTAAACAACCAAAGGTCATTGATCTTACAAGCTCCAATGAGTCTATTTTCAATCAAAAACATGCCTGACTTTGGTTTGCTATGTCCGAGTCTACTGGGGACTTCTTTATGGCTGAATTATAATCCCTGAAGAACAGGTGTTTCTAGGACCCCTGCTGACATCCTTAACAAGCTAAGACAGAATGTTACAGTCAGTATATGTAAGTATACTGACACACCAAAATGTGTTGTCTGGCCTTGTTCCCCGGAGTTAAACTGCGTTTGCAATGTTGTTAATGGGTTATTTACAGTATAAACCAAACACATCAACCTAGTGTTACTTTATTTTTATCTAACTCCAGGAAGATTTCTGATGACTTTTCATTTAGAGTCATTTAATACAGAGATTCCGGGCTTTGTTCCTGCATTTACATAACTGTTGCCAGTCCCCATCACAACCCTGAATTCATCATGCATTTCCAAGGCTTCTCTTCATTTTTGAAACGATTAACATAGACACAACGAATGGGCATGTGAGGCTAACCGCAGAAAATTAAAATTATTTCATTAACACACCGCCTAGATAACAAAGGGGAATACATTATGTCACTAAATTTCTCGGTATCTGCTCACCGCCAAGGTCACTGAAAATGTATGAGAATAGAAAGCACAAAAGCCTCAGAGGAGATATAAACACATACATTTAAAAATACCTATCTACCCTCAGGGCCTCCCCTGCCACTTTTTTTTTTTAATTTCTTTTTTTTTTTTAATTTTTATTTTTTATAAACAAATTTTTATCCCCAGGGGTACATGTCTGTGAATCGCCAGGTTTACACACTTCACAGCACTCACCATAGCACATACCCTCCCCAATGTCCATTACCCCACCCCCCTTTCCCGACCCCCTCCCCCCAGCAACCCTCAAGTTTGTTTCCCCTGCCACTTTTTGTTGGGGGGAGGTGGGGGGGCGGTTTTTTAAACATCTGGGAAGATCAAAGGGAGAAAATATAGCTAAGGATGAAGAGAGAACTTTCTGGTAGTATTTTATTGACCTTACTCATATTTCTTTTGGTTCTATACCTTCCAAATTGCTTCTAGTAATAAACTATAGAAATGATCCCTGAAAGTACAGTCTTCCAAATAGCTTCTAATAAGCACCATTGGATGGGGAGAACTGCGACAGAGGAAGATGATAGAACGCTGTCTTCAAAAAACCCACAATATAGTAAAAAATAGAGAAAGAACAAGGAGATCCTGAGCACGGGCTTAAAAACCCAAGCAGGAGGTCTCCAGAACGAACGTGGGGAAACCACAATGATAATTTATGTGCTGGAAAGTCTCTGAGTCAACCTGAAACCCAGGGGAAAGGAAGGACATATACGTGTGGAAGAATTATCAGCATTTCCCTTCCTACCTTCATATGTTCATAACAGTTTAGATAATAATTATGTTTATCATGAATATTATAATAAAAACTCTCAAAGTTAAATGGTGCCATTACTAAAAATAATCGGTTGCTTAGTTTTTCCCCATCTTTTCCAGTTTCCATTTGGCATTCATTCATGCTTTTCATTCCAACGGTTCCTAATATAGGTAAATTTACTCTGAACAGAGGGAAAGATCCAGAAATTCCCGGTCCCAGCTCAAGTAATGCACACAAGTAGGCTCTGCTACCTTCTTATGTGCTGACATAGTATCATTTTAGGAATCAAGACAAAAATCATCATGACATTTCCCTAAGAGGTGTCATAGAGAAAAAAGGACATGAAACAGGGGAAAGGCTGTGAGCTCTGAATAGTGTTATATCATGGAGTATTCACTTTCACAGTAAGAAAGATATATACTTACAAAGTGTGCAGACTTATAAATTATTGGAAAGCGCTATATTGGAAGCAAGTACGCCATGCTAAGTTTTTATTAGAAAAGTACCGAAAATCTGTGCTTCTTTCTTTTTTAAGATTTTATTCATTCGTTTGAGAGAGAGACAGAAAGAGCACAAGCGGGGGGTGGGGGGAGAGGCAGAGGGAGAGGGAGAAGCAGATTCCCTGCTGAGCTGGGAGCCCAACGTGGGGCTCGATTCCAGAACCCGAGATCATGACCTGAGCAGAGGGCAGATACTCAGCCATCTGAGCCACCCAGGTGCCCAGAAAATCTGCTCTTTCTGATAATAATATATACTACAACTGATAATATCTCTAGGAAAGAGATATTAGCAACTACATGATACCTGCGTACATACTAGCCAAAATCTTATTAAAAGACAGGTTCAGATTCATTAAGTGTACATTGGTGCTCAATTTCCAAAACCTCCCAGGTGGTGGTGACGGTGCTGGTCCAAGGGACGCAACTTGAGTAGCAGATTTAAACGTATTTGGAAAATAGAAAGCAAACTATCACTGCTAGACTTGGGACTCCCAGTCAAATAGTTTCAAAGGTGTCTCTGAATCCATCCAGGCTGGCCTGGCAGGTATTTCGAAGGATAGAAGTCAATACCTAATCTTCCCCTGACACTGACCTTGGCAGACCCAGGATAACTGATTTAAATAAGGAAAAGAAAAGGAAGCAAAAGTATGTCTCATGAATAATAGTGGCACTTCACGGTCATGGTTATCTTACATTTAATATATGAGCATGGTGAACATGCATTAAATGGAGCACTAAATCATTTCTGTTGGAAATTACAGAGCCTGATGTACGTTCTGGATTCAAAGGATTCACTTACCCGGCCAAGATTCTGGA
The DNA here is from genome assembly GCA_004024625.1 of Mellivora capensis. Lineage (NCBI taxonomy): Eukaryota > Metazoa > Chordata > Mammalia > Carnivora > Mustelidae > Mellivora > Mellivora capensis. The sequence continues at coordinate 79,443 of PISX010002184.1, read as the reverse complement.
GTAAGTGTCTAACTTAGAAGCTCTATCAGCATCCCCAACTATAGAGAAAGAACATAAGACATGGCGGGACCCTCAGCTTTGGCAGTAGCTTTGGTTCCTTAGCACAACAGGGATTCAGCACTCTGCGAAACTTTCCTTAAAGACCCTATCCTACTACTCTCGAAAAGAATTTATTGAACACTTATTGTATTGTACAACTCAACTAAACTGTTTAAGACCACAGACTGATGACCTGGTCTCCATTCGCACAGAACATGTCCAAAAGCTGATGAGAGGGGCGCTGGGGGGCGCTCAGTGGGTTAAAGCCTCTGCCTTCGGCTCGGGTCATGATCTCAGGGTCCTGGGATCGAGCCCCGCATCGGACTCTTGCTCAGCAGGGAGCCTGCTTCCCTCTCTCTCTCTGCCTGCCTCTCTGCCTACTTGTGTTCTCTGTCAAATAAATAAATAAAGTCCAAAAAAAAAAAAAAGCTGATGAGAGGTTAACTACTATACAGAACATTATTTGAGAACATCAAAGAATAAGATAGATTGAAAATCCCTACAAAAATGTTAGATGTCCAAGGAGGACCATTTCTTGTACTACATCCTTCACAAAGGCTTAAAATTGGGTGTAGTTGATAGTTTCTCCCCACTATTCCAGGAAGCACTGAACAGCAAACTACAGGCCATGGATTTGGATCACCACCCGCTTTTTCGTGAATACAACTTTATTGGAATATGGCCATGCCCATTGATTTTAGGATAGCATATGGCTGCTCGTTCGAGAAAAATGGCAGAGTTGAATAATGTGGAAGAATCCAACTGAACAGCCTGCAAAGGCTAAAGTATTCACTATCTAGATCTTTACAGAAAGACTTTGCCAATCCATAATCTAGACTAATGATTAATCACCATCCTGACATCACTTCGATTTCGTCTCGTATTACAGTCCACCCAAGATAGGGTTGGAGGGAAGGCAAGAGGGAGAGAGAGAGAGAGAGAAACACAGACAGGAGAGGCAGCGAGTGAGAACCAGGTAGGTGCACAAGCTCAGGGGACATGATGACTCATGCTATGTCCCAAGCGAGTCTGTATCCTGCAGGCTTGCAGTTCTCCTAAAGGTTCTGAACCCCCTGGTATCCGAGTAAGTCGGAGATGACCAGCATGAGGGTATGCCGAAACGTAGAGCTCAATGACTATAGTTGACTGAAAGTAAACTAGAGTTTTTCTAGGGTACAACTAAAGCTGTGATATTTAGGATGGTGAAATGCCTGAGAGCAATAAGCAAGCATCCAATTATACCTGTAACTAAATTAACAGAAACCAAATGGTGCTTTTGGCAGCTCTGTAAGAGCCATTTTCATTCACAGGGATTTTCAAGAGGTTCTATAACGAATTGCAGCCATAAAATACTTAATATAAGCACTACCGATCCATGGTGAATCTTCTAAGTCAGAGCAGAGATAAAGAACACGGTCTGCCCTTTGCAATGCAAACAACCCAGGGGCTCAGCCATGGCCATGCTGCTTTATGGGCTGTGTACTTCTCCTTCTGTTCCAGCACCCCCATTCATCTGTTACTTTACAATCTTAGCTGGGCTCCAAGGACCCAGTAGGAAGACAAGGCGGTAACTACACTTTGTAAGCAATTAACTTTTTTCTTCCTTTGAACATTTACTCCTTTATGTTCATCAATTCTTAAGAACGAAACAAAAACATACACCTTCTGTCATTGCCACTGGAAAGACGATTAAATGTAATCTTGGCCAAATTACTGTATGCGTTCAGTGTATGGCTCTGGCGTTCAGCATTTCATTCATTTACCATCATTCTACGAGTCCAACAGATTCCACACTTGGACAATTCTGGGTACCGTGATCCATACAAGTACTGCTAGTCACAAATATCCTGAAGCAAAAGGGTTCCCAAGATGCTGGTGGCTTTTTCTAATTTAAAATAAATTTATTTATTTAAAGTCAGTATTTATGGACAAAGCATGCTGTTTCATTGTTGTTCCCCCATTAAAAAAAACAACAAAATTAAATTTTCTCTTCCCCAGATTCTATACCATAACATAATATATAAGAGCCACTGATTTTTCTGTTGGTAGAGCATATAAGTCTTGATTTCAGGGTTGTAAGTTCAATCCCCACTATGAGTGTACAGATTACTTAAAAATAAAATCTTTAAAGGAAAAAAGAAGGGGGCGCCTAGGTGGCACAGCCAGTTAAGCATCTGCCTTCAGCTCAGGTCATGATCTTGGGGTCCTGGGATCGAGTCCTGCATCGGGCTCTCTGCTCAGTGGGGAGCCTGCTTCTCTCTCTCCTGAGCTCTCTCTCTGTGTCAAATAAATATACAAAATCTTTTTTAAAAAGGACATACTCTTTAAAAAAAAGGAAAAGGAAGTTACTATATAAACTTAGAAAAATATTTTTTAAACTTAGAAACAATTTGGATAGAAAAGACCAGTAGGTATGGTGCTTAAATTTTTTTTTTAAATAAGCTCACGACCAACTCAGGACCCTTAGGTCAAGAGTCGCATGCCCCAAGGACTGAGCCAATGAGATGCCCCAGTATGATGCATAAATTTAATTTACTTCATGCAGGCATGGAAGAAAAAAATTACACAGTAAAAAACTAAACATCTTAGTAAAAGAACTTGCCTATTAACATAAAATGTATAAAATTCCACTGAAGGAAACAAAATGGGTCTTCATTTCATGAAGGACTAGAATATAAATATTGCAGTTAAAGATCTGGCATCCTATATCCAAATGTCATTCTACCTTAACAAGAAACCCCAACTTTACGGGCACCTGGGTGGCTCAGTGGGTTAAAGCCTCTGCCTTCGGCTCGGGTCATGATCTCAGGGTCCTGGGATGGAGCCCCGCATCTGGCTCTCTGCTCAGCGGGGAGCCTGCTTCCTCCTCTCTCTCTGCCTGCCTCTCTGCCTACTTGTGATCTCTGTCTGTCAAATAAATAAATAAAATATTAAAAAAAAAAAAGAAACCCCAACTTTATTTATAGAAGATAATGAGGCATGAATGATACATTCAAAAGTGGCAAACATAAACTTTTCATGGTTCACATAACTAACTTTGTTCCTCTGCGGGGAATGGGAAAAACTAAGAACTCAATGGAAACCACACTATTCTGTAGGGTAAATGGCATCGGCTCTACCCACACTTGAAAATGCTGTAAAATTCTCCCCTCCCTGAAGCTTCTTTACTGTACTCAGTGCACACTGAACTCTCCAAATTCCCATACTTCTCATCATCTCACTCCTCGCCTTGGTCACCCACAGGTAACTCAAATTCAATACATCCAAAATGTTCTTTCCCTCCCACCTGCTCCTCTACCTAATAATCCCATTTGGAAAAATGGCAACCCTCCTCCAAGAGAGGCTACAATGAATTTCATGTAGTTCTTGGAAGACACCTACCTTCCCTTTCCTGTGAATGTCGGAAGTTTCTAACTCCTCAAGCAGAGAAGCATTCTCCAAAGCTCCCATTGCCACTCTCCCAAATGACCAAAGCCTAATGGTTCACCCTCCAAGGAACATTCTGTCAACCTGGTTTACCCAATATGGAAACCACACGTCACATACAGGTCTTTTCATTTAAAAGATTTTATATTGAAGTAATCAACACTCGACATGGGACTGGAACTGACAACCCCAAGATCAAGAGTACAATGTTCTCCCGACTGAGCCCGCCAGGCAATCACACAATATATAGTCACTGAACACAGCAAATGTGGCGAGTGCAAACTGAGATGCGCTCCGTGTGTAAAATACACAGATTTCAAAGACTTAATAGGAAAAGAAGAGAACAAAATATGCTCTGAACTATTTAGACACTGATTATATATTGAAACAAGGCTATTTTGCATATATATGGGGTATAGTAAAAATCTATTACTCAAGTTAATTTCACCAGCTCCTTTTTATTTTTAAAATATGGCTGGTAGAAAAATTCAAATAACGCACATGGCTCAGATTATTATTGGACTATGCTGCTCTAGATTATTGGGGGAGGGTCAGTGATCCTCTGACAGATTCCTTTACATCTCCCAGTCTTTCTCTTAATTTACCCGGTGGCTTGTGGGTCTTTTCTGGGTGCTGTTAGCTGCTGAAGCATGGACCTTGTTCTCCTGATCAGAAAGCCACCCATGGCTGACCCACAGAAGACCTCCACATATGTTCTCTGAATACGAAAAACCACATTATAAATCAAGAACTGTGGTCACGTTGTCCTCCTAGGTCGTGAGTACCGTGAAGGATTAGCATACATTATCAACACCAGCCCTTCGACATCCATGGACGGAGATGTCTATCACGGATTTGTACAAGACCGTTGTTTTCTTCCGATATTTAGTTCTTTCCCAAAAAATGTCTTGTTTTGTTATCTTTCACAAGACGCAGTAAAGGCTGATACCTGGAAAGTCAATATCAATTCAACAAATAGGAAGCTAAACTTTTTTACAAGTTCTGCAGGGTGGCCCTGATATAGAAGGAGAAGGGCCGAGATTGGTTGGACCCCTTCAATCGGCCACACATGTGGAATCTCTGTCCCGGGAGCAGGGAGGCTAAGCTCAGGGCTTGGGGTCACTAGTAGGCCAAGGCGGGGAGTAGAAGAGGCACACGCTGCAGGCTTGGCGACTTCCGCAAGTCATCTGTGCAAATTCCCCATTCCCCACACACACCTGAAGAAGCCAGTATGCAGGAAGGGCTGTTTCCAGGGACTCAGCCTCTCTCCTACTTCACCCCTGGACAGTAAGGAGCAAGGAAGAAGTAGTGCCCTGAAGGTATTCTAAATTACTGTCCGAGTGATCTACCTCGCCCTGGAACGGTGTCTCGAGACCCCAGATCAACTATTCTTCGCAGCGCACGATGCTTTCTGGTAGAAACAGACAAATTTAATTTACACTGCAACAAGCAAGAACACAACTGAACAACTGCAAAGATTATTTAATGAAAACAGCCACATCAGAACATATGTTTGTTCTAAGGCTTTTTTTTAAAAGGAAGCTCGGAAGCCGGCTGTCCAACCCGTCATTATTTACAGGCTCGCAGTCTCCGTTAGCTCCACCGCTGTGATGAACGTTTCTGATGGGGGGTCCCAGAGTCATTAAGATCATTTCCTTTATTCACACAAAGTATGCCAGCCATCGATCATGACTCAGAAGACAAAGTGATAACGGCCAATCGCACTGTAGCAGAAAGAAGCAAGCTGAAAGTAGCTTTCCTGAGAATACAGGTGAAGGACTTGAAAAGGAAGAAGCTCGGCAAACAAGAAACTTCTTCGTAGACTGTACAAACCCTAATTGCTAATTATGTTCCGTAGGAGTCTGGGTGCATGTCTCCCATTGATACCCAGGATCTTATGACAGAAAACTCTTTTCTGAGATAAAGTAATCAAAGATGCAAAAGGGAAATTGGAATTTTTCCTATCCCAGTTTCATTTCTTTTTCTTTTTGAATGTAGCCTACCGGAAGCTTCTATTCTCAAAACTCTCTGATCACCACTGGAGAATTCGACATTCTAACCTCAGAGGTTTTTTGTTGTGTGTTTCCCCAAACACAGTGTCGGCCCTTCCTCCAGTTCCGGGATTTTGGCCATGTGTCCTTGAAACCAGTCTCTGTTTATGTAATTGTTCTAATTTCTTTCCTGCAATTACTTTTCTGTTCTTTTTTTTTTTTAATCTCACCCTTCGTTCCATTTCTTTTTCATCTCTTGCCCTAGGAAATTTCACTTTCTGGCAGGCTCCTCTTGTTCTCTTTGGCAGTATTTCACACAGGCACGAATAGTCGTGATGATCAAAATGTGCGCGTGGAAAGGGGGCCTCACCCAGGAGCCGAGGCCACTCACCAGACTTATGTCATCATTCTGCCCTCTACTCTGCAAATTAGGGACCTATTTCCCACTAGACACAGCGGAGGGTAGAGACAGCCGCTTTATTAGACTTACAGAACCAGGAAGGGACAGAAACTCATTTACATCACATTAGTCCTCATTACCTTACTTCTCCCTACCTTTCCTGCCAGTCTCATCCTTCACTGTCTCCCCAACACAAAAGGGGGACTCATTCCCTGAGACTAACACCTTATTATATATGTACTTAATAATCTCCTGCTGTTCCCTGTTGTAGAGGCACAAAGGGGAAAAAACCTAAGTGTGGTTTCTTTGTTTATTTATTGATTTGTTAACTTATTTATGTATTTAAAAGTAATCAGGACGCCCAACAGAAGGGCTCAATCTCAGGAGGCCAAGATCAAGATTCGAATGCTCGAGCAAACTAATGAGCCCGCAGACCCATTAACTTTGCTCTTGGTGTCACGGCCTTTCCTGGTTCCTTGGACAGCTGTGCAACCATCCCACTTCTTCCACTCCTGTATTATTACTGATTTTACTGATATTTCGCCAGTACTGTTTATTTTTTTAAAAAGATTATTTATTTATTTATTTGACAGACAGAGATCACAAGTAGGCAGAGAGGCAGGCAGAGAGAGAGGAAGAAGCAGGCTCCCTCCCGAGCAGAGAGCCCAATGCGGGGCTCAATCCCAGGACCCTGGGATCATGACCTGAGCTGAAGGCATTGGCTTTAACCCACTGAGCCCCCCAGTCACCCCTTGTCAGTACTGTTTAAGAACATGAAAGAGGGGCACCTCTGGCACAATCAGTTAAGTGTCAAACTCTTGTTTTGGCTCAGCTTATGATCTCGGGGTCCAGAGACCCGAGCCCTGATGAGCCCTGCAATAGGCTCCCCAGTGAGCCCGGAGTCCCCTTGGATTCTCTCTCCCTCTGCCCCTTCCCCCTCTCTAAAAAATAAGTAAACCTTAAGGAAAAAAAGAAAAGAACTTTATAAAGAAAAACCTTTCAGGGGCGCCTGGGTGGCTCAGTCATTGGGCGTCTGCCTTCGGCTCAGGTCCTGATCACAGGGTCCTGGGATCGAGCCCAGCATTGGGCTCCCTGCTTGGGGGGAAGCTTACTTCTCCCTCTCCCATGCCCCATGCTTGTGTTCCTGCTCTCACTGTCCCTGTGTGTCAAATAAACAAATAAAATCCTCCCCGCCCATGGTGACTAATGGGGCAAAAGGTTCTGACAAATTCAAAGATCTGACCAGTTTGGAGGAGTGTCCAATCTACCTACATTCGTGAAGGCTTCAGGTTTGTGGTCAACACTTTGATTCATTTTAAAGCACAGTATAATAATCATTGCTTTTAATTATATCAATAGTGCTATAATGTCATTATTCCTTTTCTGGTTCCACAGATAAAGAAAGATGGCAGAGCCCAAATTTCAACCCAGGTTTGTCTCACTGAAAGCCAGGGTGCCTACTCTCCTGTGTTCAACTACGCCATCCTTGTCAAGTCAAAGAACCGGACTACCTCCCCCTCACCACCACCTTCACCGAGGTTTGGCAGGGCGCGACCTGACTAGCCATCACCTGAATTTGGAATGGTCTCTTCAAGGGAAGCAACAGCTCATCAAATGTAGACTGCCATCCCCTGGGAATAGAAAATGCTGGCCAAGGGACACGCAGAGCTCATCATTTTGTTTGAGACTTGAAATATAAGTCCCTGAGAGGCAAGACAGTTTTGCCTGCTAATGCACTCTTAGGCAAGTGTTTCCTAGGACACAGGGAAGTTAAGAGCTTGGGAACATGCTCCTAGGCCTGCTGTCCCTATTTAACCACAGGCAGTTGAGTGCTCCAAACTGTCAGGGGGTCCCCAGGGCAGAGAGTCTGAAATTATTGCAGCTTTCTAAGGGAGGCAAAAATGTAGTTTTGTTGTTGTTGTTGTTTTTTTAACACATTTCTGCTTGGAGATAGGAAAAACAAAGAAAATGCTACAAGTACCTTAAGGTGGTTTTGGGCCCTTGTAATCTATAAACACATGCCCCTTCATGCACACCCATTTGTTCGTGTAAAATTTTAGATTATACGTTGCGTCGCCATAAACAAGAGATGGGCAATACTTAGTAACAAAGCGGTAAAAAGGGAAATGTGTAAATGTGCAAAGCTTTCAGATCATTTTAAAAAGTGTAAAAGAAAGAAACATGGCTTCTCTACTGATCTAATTATCTCATCTTCCAACCTCTCCTGGAACTGGAATTATCTGCAAAGGCAATATTCCCTGAAAGACTGAATAACGCGATAGAGACCGGTAGGTTAGCCAGAAGAAAGAACGGCATGAAATCATGTCTTCCTCAGTGCAAGCTCTCCACCAACATTCAACGGCTGTGAGTTTAAGATTTTATTTATTTATTTGACAGAGATCACAAGTAGGCAGAGAAGCAGGCAGAGAGAGGGGCGGGGGAAGCAGGCTCCCTGCTGAGCAGAGAGCCCGATGCGGGGCTCGATCCCAGGACCCTGAGATCATGACCTGAAGCGAAGGCAGAGGCTTTAACCCACTGAGCCACCCAGGCGCCCTCAAGGGCTGTGAGTTTAGAACATTGCCGAGGAGAGGGCGAGCGCAGTATTTTAGAGAACTTTGAAACCGAGCGGATGACACTCATCGGAGCATAGAGCTAATACTCTTTTCCAGTCTGCAGATGGGTCCTTGAGATAGCACCAAAAGGGACCAGAAACTAAACAAGACAAGTCGTGCTTTCTAAGGCTGCGTCCTAGAGCCCTATAACCGTCTAATTACCCTGTGCTGATACGAGCGAACACAATTAAGATCCAAGATTAATGAGGGGTTTTCCTGTTGAAAATTGCTTTTAAGAGCTTACCTATTTTATGATTCAAGCCACATATTGTACCCATACCAAGGGTGGAAACACACGCGCGTTCTTGCGGTGTGCATGTATTGGGTGGGATTCCAATGACCTAGCGAGTCTCCTAGATTTCAGGCCACATGGGCCATTATATGTGGCAAATTCTATATAGCGGGAGTGGGACTGGATTCAAATGTTGTGACGTTCTAGAGTTGGGTCAACCATCTTCCTAATTATTTTTTTTTAAATACCCTACAAACTCTATTTTTGCCTATTACCACAAAAGCAATACGAAAACTTTTGAGGCTAACTAAAGAAATAATCATGATGGTTAATAGCTACATACACCCATCAGAGTATTCTCTTTCTATGTAACAAGGGTTGAATATTTGTCAACAAATGACTGCGATACCATCTCATCTATTCCTAATTATGAGTTATGCTTCTTAATAACCCCCCTGTGTCGAACACATGGCCCTATTCTCAAGGAGCTTTCAATGTTTGCAATTGGGAGTTTGTATTCAACGAGGCAGCTGGAAGGGACCCAGCTGAAAATACTGATGTCTACCCAGCAGTTTGCTCACGCTCCCAGCATGGCGAGGCTTCTGAATGATTTATGGCAAAAGCAACAGCTTCTTCAATTCTATGCAGGTAAAAACCCAGGATAACCCTTCGCAATGAAGGGCTCCATAACGAGGGTTCTCAGGCTCTATGCTGCCCTCACAACACATACTGTACTGGAAATAATGCTTCTTTTATTTTTTTAAAAGATTTTATTTATTTATTTGACACGGAGAGAGAGATCACAAGTAGGCGGAGAGGCAGGCAGAGAGAGAGGAGGAAGCAGGCTCCCTGCTGAGCAGAGAGCCCGATGCGGGGCTCGATCCCAGGACCCTGGGATCATGACCTGAGCCGAAGGCAGAGGCTTTAACCCACTGAGCCACCCAGGCGCCCCAGTAATGCTTCTTCTAATAGTACTTCCATGTTATAAACATTATGTCTGCACAAAAAAACTGGGTGATTGCTTTAAGAATTAAAACTTGTACTAACTTGCACTCTTGAGTGTGGCTAAAGCTGAGAATAAAAGCTCACAGAAAACACTGCAAAACTCTTCCACTATTCTAGAACAATATTTTTTTTAAGGAGGAACACTTTTGCTTCCACCTGTTTGTCTGCTCCACTCACCTGGGGGATGCTTCCCAATTTCTGGAAAGATTTTTGATCGTCACAAACTGGGGGTGGGGGGTGACTACTACTGGCAGCTAGCGGGTAAAGGCCAGAGGTGTTGCTCAGCATCCCACAGTGGACAAGACAGTTCCCCTCACAACAAAGAAGGATCCAGGCACCAATGGTAAGAGTGCCAAGATGAGTAGCCAGCTCTAGGGATGGATGGAGGGGTTGGAAGTGAGGTTGAGTCTGGGCTCTGTTGTGGCAAATAATTCAGCATCAGTGTCCTTTTGCAACATGAAAACTATATCCTCATTTGCTTGGAGGTAAATTAAGTGAGTTAATGAATGCCAAAGACAGAGTTCAGTGTTCTTCCATCTTGATGGTGGGTGAAACCACAATAGTGCGTCTTCAGCTCTGTGTGGGGCCATCTATAACTTCCCACGACTGTGGCGATTACAAATAGGGAACGAGCACTATTCTCCTTAATGAAAGGCCAAAGAGGAGCACCACAAACTCAACAACACAAATCTCCCTATCAACTATGAGCCAACCATTCTCTCCACGTTTGTGCTTCTGATGATGGTTGATCTCTCACTCATGCATAAAAATAGCCAAATCAAATCTGCCCTCACCCTTACCATCCCAAACCCAGCAATGCCAGCCAGCTTCGAGGTTCTTCTGATAAGTCCCTGATGGCCATCTCCTGAATTCCTGATAAAAACAATTCTGTGAATGATACTAATGTTCTATAAAACTGGATTATTTTCACTTCGGATATCCTCTGTGAGAGTATTTTAGGTGTTTCTTATTATATTTATTCTTGCTCCAGTAGTCATAACCTGCTTAAAGGGTTTTGTGTTTCTTATTTCTTGAGCATCTTTTCTTGGGTGAAATTTACTTTGTTGCAAAGTGACTCCTTGTGTGAAGCCCCTCTTCTCATATCAGCGAGGTCAAAATGGGTCGTGAACTCTCGGCCTACCCACGCAAACTTGGAAAGACAAGGTGAGGAGCAAATTTGTGAAGGTCCAGGTGCTGATTTGAATGGTGAGAAAATGTGAGAAAAATGGCAGCTGCATTGATAAGATGAACAGGGTAAAAGTTTCCATGAAGAAAGCACCAATAGAAGGGAGTCCGTAAACTAGGGTCTTTGAAAGCATCTAGTAAATGACATCATATGCTAAATAAATATGCGTTGCTTGGATGGATGGATGGATGGACACACATATAAGAGTGGTAAACAATGAAGGGATGTGAAGCATAGAGCTAGGCTTCTGAATTAGTTTCCAATAGAAACAGTGAGATACTAAAAGATTTCGATAAAGACGACCTACTTAACATGACATGTAGAGAAGATACATAGAAATGCCGTCAGCAAGGGACATCTGACTTAGACACCTGATAATACCAACGTGATCTAAGAAAAGAGATAATACTGCTTTCCCAGAGGAATTTTGGAGACAGTTTTCTAATACATTGGTTTTATATTGTATTTCAAATAAACACAAATAATCACAATGATACCAGAAGTAATTACTCAATGTTTAGCATGTGTGAGCCTAACCACAAGGACATCAGGCCTTTCTATCTTTGTTGCTGGAAAGAAAGCATCATAGTTATTGTAGTCAATCAACAATGTTAATGAACAATTCATTTCTTTGCTACGTGATAGCAATTTAATGAATGGGGTCATACAGAAGAATCGGGCCTTACACATTCCCCAGGGGTGGGGGCATCAATGGCTGTAACTACCTTTATTTATTCTGAAAATAATGCCATTTGATCATTAGTTAGATGGCTATTACACTGGAAGAAAAGAAAGAATATATATTTGTTAAACCAGTTTCCAACTATGTTTAAATAGAAAGAGAGCCTAAGAATCCTACCTTCTTAGAGATAATGATTTTTACTAGTCCCTCAGTGATCCTGAAAGGAAGGGTTTTTTACTCAGTACTGCACTGGTTTTCCATGAGATTTCATTGTGATTGGCTCAGGACTGGATTTCACAGTAAGGTCACATTTGTATTCAATGCCTACATAAATATATAAAACTATCACTACAAAACACGGAATGCACGTACGCTATCAATAATCATGACATGAATATCCTGAATCACAGCTTTTCCTTTTTTTTTTTTTAAAGATTTTTTTTATTTGACAGAGCAAGATCACAAGTAGGCAGAGAGGCCGAGAGAGAGGCCGAGAGAGAGAGAGAGAGAGGAGGAAGCAGGCTCCCTGCCAAGCAGAGAGCCCGATGCGGGACTTGATCCTAGGACCCTGAGATCATGACCTGAGCCGAAGGCAGAGGCCCAACCCACTGAGCCACCCAGGCGCCCCACAGCTTTTCCTTTAAAATGTATTTCACACCTGCCATTTCATCTGATCCTAACTATAGGAGCATGGAGGGTGAAAATCTACCAAAGTAATAGTATACAGTTTCGCAGCCAGGCTCAGCAATGCTCACACTATTCTAGGTTAACTACTTGAAAAAGTACACTCCCAATAGTAGGTCAGGTCAGACATTACTGATTATTTTTACTTAATGGATGACTTCTTATTTCTCTGCATACATTACCCAATGATAAGCTGAAAATGGATAATTAATTTGAAAGAAGTTCAAATATTTTCAACTTCTCATCCATCATATTTAAAAGCTGAGGTCCTCATCACCTTGCTTCTGAGTATTGGCCAGTGCTTCGCTTTTAAAAAGGTAATTATAACAGCTGATCTACCTCCACCTGAAGTACAATGACCCAGGTGAAAAACAATTTATTTCTGAAGAGATAGTTTGCCAAGATAATTTTTAAAAAGGAAAAGGGAGGGTGGGCAGGAGAGAACAGAGGAAGGTAAGAAAGACAGAAGGCAAAAATGAATCTATGTGAGATGGAAATGACCAAATTATTAAGCTCTACTTCCTAAAGTCCAACAGAATGTTCACTACAGTTCTACATTTGGAATACTAAACCAACTGTCCAGGTCATTCTAAGCCAATGGTATGACTCGATAATTTTAACATGGAAAACAACAACAACAACAAATCACATTCAAAATGGACATTTCACTAAACAGCCAAGGCACTGGTTTTTCCTTCTCCAAATTTGGTTGAAGGTTTTCATTAGGATGTAGCAAATATTTGGGTTCAGGACTCAGATTTGGCCACGCTAACCCAAGAGTGTGGATCAGAGTTAGACGTATGTTTCTAATGCACTCCTCCTTGTAAGATCATGGAGTGTTTTTAGGACATTTAATTCCCTATGAACATATCCAGGAATTTCCACAGCACCGTCAAGGGAATGAAAGATCACTTATCTTCTTAGTATAGGATTTCAAGGTGACTTGTGGGATCCCCCGTTAGGAGGGTGAAAATATGGATAGAATATTCTCTTCATTTGGGTCCCATTTGGGGCCCATCTGCCATTTATAATCCTCAAGTCAGGCACGCACAACAACAAAGAAGGAGTTTTTGAGAATTCAGTGGATTCACTCAAATGAACTATTTCTTTTCTGTAGAAGCGGCCAACACCGTGATTCTTCACGGGGCCTGAACACACATTCGATAAAGCTCTGAGGACCAGGTGACATAAATGTGGCTCATAAAAGGCGCAAAGGCAGGACTAATGAGGAACAGGATGCCTCCCTGTTCCTGCTAAATGTTCGTTGTACGCATGATTGCTTTTGCCACCAATCGAAAAAATATCTTTTGTGGTCTCTTGAAAGACACCATTTAAAAGCGTCCTTTCTTCTAGTGCTTTAATACTATCTCAAGTAGATACAGGTGGAACCAAACCCTTATTTATTCTTGACCAAAACGGATGCACGATTGCCACAAATGAAATGAGGAAAATGCTCTTTCAACACTTTAATGGCACTAAGATAAAATTCATACACAGCCCAAAAGGCAGCTGTCACGTGGAGGGGGGTAATGGAAGTAAAAGGGATTTCTGGGTAATTGACAAAAAGTCACAAACTTGTACAAAATCACTGACTCACACCTCCAATTATTTAGATCATTCCATTTTCTGTAGTAACTGTCACTTGTTACTCTGTGCCCTGAGTAACTCCGAGACGTCCAAGAAAAAACAGGACAAGTACATTAGTACCTTGTAGGACAGCAGCGGTAAATTAGAAACTGTTGTCTTGCAAGCATGATGAACACAAAAGACCTCTTCCGTCGGACGCTGGATATGGACTTTTACTTACGGTAGCTCTGATTTAGTGTCACATGCTGTAAAATCAAATCCCTCAATGAGGCATTACCCATGGAAAGGAGTTTTACAGAACACCAGGCAAGTCTGCCTTCCCCCTTGTTTGGATTCCACCGGAATGGACTGACTTAATGTTGCAGGACAATCAGTGCCCTGTCATCTTAATTAAAAGACAGAAGTGTTGTATCTTTTGGTTGAAACTCACAAAGCACTTTTCATTTCTTAAAATGAAAACAGATCATTTCTCCTGATGGCTCATAGGCTCGAATTTCATCTCAATCTATTTTGCTATGTCGGACCAGGCACACTCATGCTCGGAAACCAGCACCGTATCACGTGCGAATCAAGCCTGGACATTTTCACCATCACCCAGGACAGGGGCTCCTCCAATAGGGACAGGCAATGACAATGTCCATCAGGGTGGCCCGCTACTAGGATGTGAAGGAACTGTCGGGAAAGGAACGCTTTTTTGAGGAGACCCCACATACTGCTATTCCGTATCAAAGGGCTGTGAGTTTGGCTCAATGAGCCTCCGAACCTGAAGTGAAATGCTGTCTCTGGCATAAAGGGAAACCATGATGGAAATCTGATTAACCAGATAGACTGACTGCGGCGCACAAGTTGGCCTGTTTCAATGGAGCCTGTGTTGGGGGATGCTCTCTTGCACGTTCTTCAACTGGAGAAGGACTGTGTACGTCAACTACTTCTGTTTTGTTATCCAGAGCATATGGACAGACAGCTTAGGTGTCTGCTTGTTGATATTCGCAAAAACTACCTTAGAGCTGCACAATTAGCATTCCTGAGCAAGCAATCAAACACACACTCGTGGAACGGGCACACGGTGAAGTTTCTATGGCAACACAAGCACACGTGCACGCACTGAATGTGCTCCGTTATTGGAGACGAACGCAATTCTAAGTACAGAAGAAGAAAGGGTTCGAAGCCAACCACAACTCTCCAAAAATGAGCTCATTGGAATACCTCAAGGCTGGTAAAAAATACATGTTGATTCTACTTAAATGGGATCCCACCCTTCCCAAGATGCCCGCCAAGTTAACTCTCGCACAACTCTGACCATTCCTTCAAGGGCTATTTATCAGTTGAGGAGGATGGAAAGAGCTCTGCAGAGTGATTTAGAGCTCCCTGTACATTCCCTGAAGCACCGTCTTCAGGCAGCTGCAAAACATTTTTTTTTTCTGTGACCCTCACTAATAGGGCTTCTTGTTTACTTCCTGTCTTCCTCTGTTATTTGAAGACTGCAGGCATTCAAAAATGGAAGTTCTTTTTGCACATGTTCTAAAAAACAACAACCAAAAGATCCCAATGTGTTCACAGGCCATAGAAGATCAAGAACAGAGGATAGGATTAAAAAATTGTGTGATTGGAAATCAAAACGAAAACCAAGAATATCGCCATTAGGCGTAGGGAGTGAACACCAGGACTTTATTTGCAAAGAAAAAAAGAGTTTCTTAATCACAGGGTTTAGAAGTATGATCTTCATCTCTTATTTCTTTTCTTTTTTAAAAGATTTTATTTATTTATTTGACAGAGATCACAAGTAGGCAGAGAGGCAGGCAGAGAAAGAGGGGGAAGCAGGCTCCCCACTGAGCAGATCCTGATGTGGGACTCGATCCCAGGACCCTGAGATCATGACCTGAGCCGAAGGCAGAGGCTTAACCCACTGAGCCACCCAGGCACCCCTCTTATATCTTTTCATTGCAGGCAATTTTGAGGGGATCAAGCAACACTGTGAAAAATGTTAAACTATGCTCTTTCCTGGTCAAACATTTAGTCCCACATGCAATGCTGGGAAGGCAAATCAAAAAAGCTCATTCTCAGAAAAAGAGTTCCAGTCCCCCTGCTAGTGCTCTGTTTCTGTTGAAGGGGTTGATAATGATAAATCTAAGAATATTCAGACTGGAAATCCCCTGTCATCATTTTAACTTCTCCCCCCACAACCCCTACAAGTTTGAAATACAGTCACCATCTCATTTGGGAACAAAATTCAAAAAGTCCAATGTAGAATCTAATTTAAACGTGCTCATAAATACCGACGACCTGTTAGGAAGAAAATGCAACTGAACGCTAGGTTTCTCCGCAGGAAGAAAGTTCCTACCCCATGCCCTCTTTCTTCCTGACTTGATGCTTCAACCAACCCATGGAATCCATGGGGCAAATTAACAGCAAAAGACATCCATCTTCCGTGTCATTTCTACATTTCCAAGGAGATGTGGTAAATATCGTATGACTGTCAGAGGTTGTTTTTTTTTACATGAAACACGAAATCCTTATTTTGACATGTTATCAATAATACCTACAACCAGCAATAATTGTACAATTGAGGTACCACATTTATTTCTTAAACTCCCCTCTGCTTAACCTTAAAATTCACAACTTGTAAGCAAACGCTTATTCAATGCTAGGTCTTCAAATATAAGAAGTATGGCATCAAAGATGATAGAACTTCCAACTGAAACCCAACAAAGCATTCATGTTCAGGCACAGATGACAGTGAAAACCTGTGTTTTCTGAGTAACGGGATGCGATATTCATAACAGGTTTGGGGAAGGATTCTACTCTAGATTGTTTTATGTAAAATAAAGCCTCATTGATGTTGTGTGGAAAAAAAGACATTCAGCCCAAGTATTATTGGGCTGGGATCTTCAAGGCCATCAGGACAAGAACCCATTAAGCAATGTACAATCAGGGACCATTTTACCAGACCTTTTCTTTCAATGATCGATCCTAAGAGTGGAAACAATTCCTAGTTGGGGAATAGGTAGTTTTTTGAAAAACCAATGACATTTTGTTTCTCCTATACCGTTAAGTCATGGGGACACTGACCAAAAAATTAACACCTTCAACCTCCTAGGCTGTGATCAACCACTAGAATTAGAGTAGATAAGTTGCTCCTGGGAAGTAAGGTTTGAGTATGTAACAGCTCTACTCACTGTAGCTTCCTCAAGATCTGTCTCCTATTTTTTGAAGAGGCAGTCACTTAAAAGAATTGCTATGCATATAGGTTCAAAATGTTCTCTACTGCAAAATATACATTATATTTTATGAAATGACTGGTTATTACCTATAGCAGATGATATGTAGAAGAAATCATTGGCCATAAACTCTTCCTTGAGATGATGTTAAATGAGGGGGTTCCATTTCACAAAATTCACCTTCGGTTTGCCATCTTGGATCCATTGCTTTGCTACTCAAAATCGGCCCCTCTATTTTTAGTCCCAGAGCGGCTCGGCAGCACCTAACCCACCCGTAATTCTTATATAATCCAACTCTGAAGTATCTCTTCATGGGAATATGGCAGGAGTTAGTTTTGTACATAATTGTGGATAATGAGCATCGCAAGCAACCTCAAACAGAAAATTGTTCTTCTAGGAGAAATTCCGCTCCATAGAGCTTGCCCTTATTGTCAGGCACATGCATTATTTAGAAGATATCTGTTGGACAGGGGCTCCTGTCAGCTCTGTCCCTTAGTCTATGACAATGAATGTAATTCCAACTTGGTCAAACTGTGTAATTTATTTTACAAAATTACCTTCAAAAAAACCCCTGAAGGCCACACGTATATGCAAACATACTCACACAACTACCATTTGAAAATGAGATATCTATGATAGCCAGAATGTTCTGAATGATGGTAAAGGGAAAGCAACATTTTTGTGGATCAAATAAGCACAAATGTTGTTGGGTGAGAAGAAGCTAATCTTTGCAAAATAACAGCATTACGACAGCTGGTTTGAAAGCCTGTAGGGGAACTGTGGTAGACAATTCTAGGTCCAGTGGTGGTCTTACTTCAAGGATGTTAGCTTAATGACCACTGCAATTTTCTGTCTCAAAGCTTTCATTTCAGTTCTTTAAGTGCACTTCATCTAATGGAGAGAAAAACTCTTGGCTTATTGGAAGGGTTCAGTGAATACCTACCCTATTTTTGCCTTTCAGAAGGTCAAGTTGGAAGTAAGTTCTGCCCCAGGGGTCAGCAAACTTTTGCAGGGCTGACCCAAATATTTTTAGGTACTCTTAGACGTTTTAAGCCACATGATCTCTATCACATATACTCAACTCTACCACCGGGGCACAAAAACAGCCCAAGTCCTAATGTACACAAATGCATATGGCGGCATGCCAATAAAACCTACTCACAGAAAGCCAATCAGGTTGAGCCCACCACATGTCATTAGCTGCCTTCTGTTCTGTAGGACTCCTTGGAAATTCCCCATCGGTTTGGGCCTCAGATACCCACACTGCCAACCTACTGCACTCCTCTGGTTTTCGATTTCTTCTATCACTCTCACATTTTCCCCACTAATCTAACAGAAACAAGTTCCTGATTCCTAGAATAACCTCCCAAATAACTATTTACTTGCATGTCTGTCTCTCAAGCAACAGGCACAGGCAACTACTCAGTGTCTCTTCACAGAAGTAATGGAGGAAGCACCCAAGCGCAAATGCAGACAGCCATTGTACAGCAGCTGTGGTAAAAACGGCTGCTTCCCGGGAGGTGGCCATTAAGATCAAACAGCACCACAGGACCAAGGCTTGTTCTAGAATGGGAGTAAGCTGCATCACCTTTATATGCTGCATCCCATACTCATCATTTACTTAATGGCAAAGTATGACAGGGGAACAAGCCTGGTTCATGCACGACTCCAGAACAGGACGAAGAACGCTGGCTCATACGTCAGTGTTGACAAAATGGCCCTGGCGAGGGTGGCAAACCGGATGCTTTTCAGGCAGTTTTCCAAAACCCTGCTTAGACCTAGTCTATCCACCCTCTCCCAGAATATAGTGAACATGAACCATAGGTGGGGATCCCTGCTAAAAACAAGGCAACCAGGAGATGGAAGCCTTTTAATGGCCTCTACGATCATTTTTTTTTGGTTAATCAAATACTTAGAATGTACTTTTTTTGCTGCTTTTCATGGATGGGGTGGGCTTTCGGTTTCAGCCCTATCCACCATCTCTTAGATTACAATAGCGATAAAAAATATCGAGCACTCTTCCTTCAGTAATGGTTAAATATGACCTTATTAGTAACTTGATTTACTAATAGATGTAGACTTAAATTAACCGTGTCCCTCACTGAAACCTAGATGTGACAGCGGACCAACTAAATGCCACTTTAGGAGAGTGCTTTTATCTATTTAGGTTTATTGAATAATGGAAATATGGAAAGTGGGCAAATATTTGACCATTTTCCATAAGGGCTTAAAGGATCTGTGACTGTATGAAGTCGGTAATGATAAGTGACTAATCTCACAGTCAAATACAAGGATCTCAACCACAGTGGAGCCCACAAATTCCTAACGGGTTCAGTGCTTAAGGTTCCACCTCAAATAATTTTAAAAAGATGTGGTATCCGTTGTGTTCTCCCTTCCTCTATGAAACAATCACCTGTTTCAATGTTCGATAACCTATACTATTTCATATTTCCTTCTCATTCTCTTCCATTTCTTGCCTGCATGCTTTTCATTCATTCACAAAATAAGAAAATACAGTTAACCCTTGAACACCACTGGTCCATTTATACGGGGATTTTTTCCAATAAATACAGCATAATGCTATAAAGGCACTTTCTTTTTCTTATGGTTCTCTTAAAAACATTTTCTTTTTTCGAGTCTACTTTATTGTAAGAACACAATATATACTACCTTGAACATATAAAATGTGTGTTAAGGGACAGTTTATGCTATTGATAAAGTTTCCAGTGAACGATAGGCTACAGGGCCATACATTTCCAGAGTCAGCCCTTGGAATTTGAATTGCTTAAAAGTGAAATATAGATATTATTTACCAAACCACAGAAGGAGATTTGGAACACCATATTCAATGTCTTTTCCTAGGGCCAGATGTATCTGCTCACCCCACTGAAGCCGGGCTTAGATAACTGACTTTCTTTGGCCAATAAAATATGAGTACACGTGATTAAACACTTCTTACTAAAAATCCATAAGAACAATCAGGTTGATCTACCTTCCATTCCGTTTTAGTTGGTTCCAAAATAATGGTAGCATGGCCAGTAAGTAATAATTACTCTAACATATGGTGTGAGCTGGGAATAAGGGCGATGTTTAAGGACACGACTGTCAGATTCAGAGAGCCCAGGTTGGTAATACCCCGTTGCTTATAAGTTGAACTAATGTACACAAATAATTTAACCTGAGACATACAAATATAGCTTTTTAAAAAAAGATTTATTTATTTATTTGATACAGAGAGACACCAAGAGAACACAAGTGGCAGGGGCAGAGGGAGAGGGAGAGGACCTCAAGCAAACTCCACTCTGAGTGCAATGCAGGGCTCGATCTCAAGACCCTGAAATCATGACCCGAACTGAAACCAAGAGTCAGACACCGAACCTACTGCACCACCCAGGCACCTCTAAAAATATAGTTCTTAACTTGCTCGGTTGTTGTGAGGAATAATGGGATTGTATTACCTATTGTACAGAAGGAGACAAGATAGTTTGAACAAAGTAAGTGCTCCACCCAATCTGTGGACAATTCAAAGCTATTTAAGGGAACCCAACATAACACTGAGGGACTTTTGATGGCCAAGAGATCTTACAACTTATTTTCTCTAATGACCTTGAAGTAATTGTTCATCATATAATAAGACAATGTGTGTTGTGTCTTAAAAGCCGGTATCAACCCTATGAAATTGGTAAGTTACTAATACTTCATTGAAAAGATAAGGAAGTTGTGACTTCTTGAAGTTTACTCCAATGGGTAGAGCAAACACAAAAACCTGACTTAATTCCAAATCTTATGTTTTCTTAAAACTCATCTAACCCTGTTGTCTCTGAAAAAAAGGATTTCCCATTATAGTAGGTAGATCAACTAAGAGAAATGGATTGATATTTATCCCTAATAAGCTGCAGCAAAGCTCCAAATCTATGTTGCCTTACAACCCACCACCAATCTCTGCTCACATGAGGTTGCAGCTCCCTTTTTGTTATAAAACTATGTTGGCAGAACTGGTCTTGATCATCAAAAAGGTCATTTTCCTTTACAAAATCTCCCTCCAGCCATTCTTTGACATTTAATATTCTCTGCAGTCCGTGATCATGTGATGATTCTTAATTGCATTGCAGAATTGTACAGTATCGTGGAGTGCTTCCAGAAATCTCACTGTGTTCAATGCACACATGACTTTTAGAAGTGATTATAGAGCAAGAAATGTCGTCTTAGCTTAGAAAATGGAAATTTGTCATGCAAAAGTCACCTACCCACATTCTAGGAGAAATATGTTATCAACCCAAATCTCTAAAGCCTCACTGAATTCAGGAAAATAAAAAATTCAGCACTTGAGGTTATATCACTGAAATTTTACAAAAAAGAAAAGCTTATTCAGAGCTTCTCTGTTGTGTTCTGGAAACACAACTTCTTTAGAATGTCAATATTCAAACAAACATATGCACCTGAAGAAAAATGCTTAGCTAACTCACCAGTAACGTACATTTCGAATATTCTCAAAAGTCATAATGAAGATACTTTTCGGGGGCAACTGTGTGATTCCATTGGCTAAGCACATGACTTTTGACATTAGCCATGATCATGGGGACCTGGAATCTAGCGGCTGGACAGGCTCCTCCATCAGTAGGGAGTCTGCTTCTCCCTTTCCATCTCCTTCCTTCTGCCTCTCAACCCACCTTGCTCACTCTCTCCGAAATGAATAAAATCTTAAAAAAAAAAAGAGAGAGATTACTTTTCATCTGCTCTAAAAAAAGGAAATTCCTGAACAAAAAGGAAATCTATTCATGACCAAAGTATTACTTTACCATATGTCTTTCATTGCTATTATCGAAACATAAGAAACATAAATAACAAGACTTTATGATAATACAGAGGAATAAAATTTGAAAAGATATCGACTGGCTCAGTATATTGATAGGCTAGCTAGAGGAGCTGGGAAACATTAAAGTATAGGACAGAGATTCACTATAGTACACTAAAATCAAGATATATTTTTACATTATTCTGTAACATACACATGGTTAAACTGTGGTTCTAATTAACTGAAAAAATAATGCTAGGAGTGGGTGATGACCTTTTTCAGGTGGCAAACCCAAAGTTCCTATAACCTACCCAAGGTAATGGACATTGATATCATTCAGAATGGATTCGGAAGGATGATACTCAAGCCAAGGAACCCATGGTCCTAAGGTTATAGTTTTACTCCCACTGACAACATAAAGTAACACTACCTCAGAATTAAGAGGGAAGATTTTTGTTCCTTTCAGAAGAAATCAATAAAGGAACCAAGTAAACTCTTACCTTCAAAAGTAAATAAAGTCAAGGACAAACACAAAATGGAAGCTAAACAGAAAGGGAACCCAGGCACCCTATTATGAACATAGACTTTCTGGGGGAGCCTGGTTGGAACAATGGGCAGGGGATGCAAATCTTGATCTCAGGGTGGAGAGTTGCACACCATGCTGGGTACAGAAATTATGTAAAAAAAAAAAAAACTAATTAAAACAAACTTCCATAGCTACTTTGTTTTACAAGTGCACCTTCTTCTTCTTCTTTTTTTAAGAGTTATTTATTTATTTGAGAGTGAGAGAGTGAGCATGAGTGGGGGAGAGGTGGAGGGAGAAAGAAAAGGAGAAGCAGGCTCATCACTGAACAGGGACCCCGATGTGGGGCTCAATCCCAGGACTCTGGGATCATGACCTGAGCCGAAGGCAGACACTTAACTGACTGAGCCACCCAGGTGCCCCACCTGTGTATCTTATTTTCCAGCCAGAGAACATCTTACACTTTGAATGATTATCAAGGCTCAACTCTCTCCTATATTTTCTTAATTTGTTCCACACACTGGAGGAACTTTGTAAATGCACAGGAGATAAAAGAAGATCTTAAAAGGGGCAACAGAACAGAACATGACCATTTACGAGTTCCATGCTCCTCGAATCTTAAGAAACAATGAAAAATATATATTTGATTCTATTTAAGTAATGAGAACGACCTGATATAATTACACTTTTTGAACACAACTGTACCTTCTGTAGCCCAAATCAAAAGTAGCAATAATTATGTGCATGCTGGGCCGGAAGAATGACCTTGCCATTCAGAGCACCAGGACAGGAGCCAGCAGGCATTCATCAGGTCTGACCAGACGGTGGGAGCAACTAGTATGGCGGTTTGGAGGTAGTAATTTAGGGAACTACAGGAAGCCCTCACAGCAGTACATCTTAAGAACTAGCAATTTTAGCCTCATCAGTGGTAATTTACAAGTGATTTAATGGACCTGAATCATGGGCCTATTTCAACATTTATGAGTGGACATAAAAAGTTATGACAATTTGACATTACAAAATGAATATTAATATTAAAAATAGGCTTGGCTCTTTTTAAAAAAATATTTTATTTATTTATTTGACAGACAGAGATCACAAGTAGGCAGAGAGGCAGGCAGAGAGAGAGAGGAAGGGAAGCAGACTCCCCGCTGGGCAGAGAGCCCGACATGGGGCTCGATCCCAGGACCCTGGAATCATGACCCGAGCCGAAGGCAGAGGCTTTAACCCACTGAGCCACCCAGGCGCCCCAATAGGCTTGGCTCTTACCCGATATTCCATGTATGAGATATTTTGCCATTTCAGGTTGTTTTTTTCATATATATAAACATATATACATTCATTATATATATGTATATCTTAAAACACAGGTACCAGAGGACACAGATGGCAGTGGCTGACACAGAACAGAAAAAGAGAAGAATCAGGGCACTGACAACCACCATGATGAGAAAGTGACATTTTCCTGATAACAGCTATTTTTTGTGCGATACAGCACAGTTTTATATTCGCTGCTTCTTGCTCTCCCCATCTAGTTGTTTGAAAAAACAACAACAACAACACGATAGGGCCATGAATATGTTGTAAATATTATAGAGATATTCTATACATGATAATGAAATGCACGACAAAGTGGGTGTACATGAAACTGCATCTGTATGTCACATTTTGATTACAAGTTATAATAAATTGCTTTTGAAAAAACGGTTGAAATTACCACTCATTCGCGAGTAACAATTTAAATGAGAGAATCTGCACAAATAAGCTGTTTATATTTGTTCGTACAGATACAGAGATTTTCTTGTCTGGGCCATGTGGTCAGACACAGCAGCACTTACTGATCTTAGTTTTGCAATTTAGGGGCTGATTTTCACTGACAATTATCGTTTTAAATGAGCCAAAGGACGTAGCGGACGAGAGAATATCCAGCTGAGAAAATTATATGACATTAGTTCTGATCGCATTCCTCCAGAGTCTCTTGCTATAATTGCGCAAAGAAAGTAGGAGACCGGGGGCGCCTGGGTGGCTCAGTGGGTTAAAGCCTCTGCCTTCGGCTCAGGTCATGATCTCAGGGTCCTGGGATCGAGCCCCACATCGGGCTCTCTGCTCAGCAGGGAGCCTGCTTCTCCTTGTCTCTCTCTCTCTCTCTCTCTCGCCTACTTGTGATCCCTTTCTCTCTGTCAAATAAATAAAATCTTTAAAAAAAAAAAAAAAGGTAGGAGACCAGGAGGAAAAGAAGAGAAGAAGGAATAGAGCAGTGGTAAATATTCCAGAGGAGGAGAAACATTCCAGAAAAAATAAGCAAGTTAACTCGTGAGTCGGAACACTGAGAATGATATGGAGAATTTATTCAGTATGTTAAAGACTTGTTGCTCACATAAGAGTAGAAGGTAGAAAAGTAAAGAGAATTCACACTCAGGCACACATGCAGAGACACACACATCACGGAAGCTACCAACAGTGGGAAGCTATAAGGGATATGTGGTGTGAAAACAGTATTTTACAACAAAAACTAAAAATTGAAGGGAAAACAGTCTTAAACATTAGATACAAAGACATTACGTATTTAAGTAGACTTTTCCCGTGGTTTCATCCCATGAGTCTAATTGTATATACTTAGAAATAGGTATTAGCCAAATTTAGTGACACTGATGCCATTTTAGTCCTTGTCCTTTAAGGACACGCTCTCTGTGAAATTCCTCTCTCCTCCCTTCTCAACGAAATGGGTGGGGAAATTATCTCATGTAAAGAGAAAATTACTGCACCAAAGCAGGTTCTTGGCCCATTTTACAAACACAATCTGAAAAAAGGCAAAGTGCTGTCACTTAATTCTTTTATGAGGAATGGAACACAATGAAGAAAAGTCAGCATTCCGCGACCTCTAGATCAAGGTAGAGTAACAGTTCTGATACCCAACTACACTGGGGGCTGGAACAGAGGGCCGCTCCAACAAGCAATTTTCCCACACCAGCTGGATATCCTAGACCTCAACCCAATTCTGTCACCATCTACCAGGAGACAGCATCTGATTCCAAAGCTTGAGGGCGGAGTCCCACGAGACTGCCCACTCCTTGCCCATTTCAGATGCCACAGGCAAGCCCAAGTTGTCATCTGTGCCTCTCACCAGCTGTAGATCTGGGGTTCCAAAAACCACCTGCTTGGATCTGATTAATTTGCTGGAGCAAGACACTGAACTCAGAGAAACATTTTACTTACTTGATTACCAATTAATTATGCCAGGATACGACTCAGGAACAGCCGCACTGAAGAGATACAGGGCAAGGCCTCAGGAAAGTACTCTGGGCATCCACGCCCTCTCCAGACCATGCCTATCCCTGGATATCCACTTATTCACTGGCACGGGAGCTTTCCAAACACCGCCTCTGCTTTTGGGAGTTGAGGGAGGCTTCATTACACAGATGTGACAGATTAAATAATTGGCCATCAAACTCAACCTCCAGCCTTCTGCCCTCACTGGAGGTCAGGAAGACGGCACTGCAAGTGCAACCCTTCCTAGAGGGGGGGTGGGGGATGGGTGAAAGAGGTTTGGGGATGAAGGAGTGCACCTGTCCTGGGGAGCATCAGGTGAAGGCTGGAAGTGCGGAATCACTATATTGTACACCTGAAACTACTATTACACTGCTTGTTGACTAAATGCAACTTACATAAAAACTTAAAATTTAAAAAAAAAGCGCAACCCTCTAATACCATGGTCGGGCCACTTGACAACTAGCACTCGTCTTTAGGTGCTTTCTAAAACTGACACATTAACATAAAGAGAAAATTTCATGTCTCCTACAAAGAGTTTTACAAGCTCTACGACAGAATGGGGGATGAAGACCAAATATTATATATATATATATATATATATATATACACATATATATTTTTTTAAGAAATTTTACTTATTTATTTGAGCAAGAGAGAACATGAGCAGGGGGGAGGGGGAGAGGAAGAAGGGGAAGCAGATTCCCTTGCCGAGCAGGGATCCGATGTGGGACTCGATCCCAGGAGCCCTGGGGTCATGACTCTAGCCAAAGGCAGAAGCTTAACCAACTGAGCCACCTACGTGCCCCCAAATATATATTTCTATCTATAAATCATAATCTAACAATAGGTTTTACTAAAAAAAGAAATTTGAGGAAAGGCTTGAAGGATGAAAAGGAATGAAGCAAGCAGGTCCCGAGGAAACATTTCAGTCCCAGTGGAGCAGGCAGGGTGCATATCCTAAGGCAGACAGACACCTGCTTGGTAGGTTCAAGGTTACCGTGTCTGAAATAGAATGAGCAGGAGGGGATGTAACAGACCATTTCATGGAGGGACACCTCCATTTGTCATTTTAAGGACTTTGACTTTTGCACTGAGGTGAACGGCCATTCGCTTAATGTACTTTCTTCATTTATATAGATCCTTAACTTAGATAAATTTTATAGCATCGAGCCCAAAACAAAGGTAGATGTTTTCATTGCCTTCGTGGGAATTACTAAGGGCAACAAAATCCCCCTCAAACATTTTATATCCATTAAACGGAGTGTTATTTATGCAGGGGAAAGTATGGCAGATTCTGCTTCCTGATAGGAACCTTCCCTTCTCACATAGTAAAATAATCCCTCTTGAATTCATTTGTAACATGTGCACCAAGAAAACCACATGCCTAGCTCCAGAACTTGTTGAGGCCACGCAGTTATGTTCTGGCCAATGGGATTGCCGGTGAAGTATTGAGTGGGATTTCCCAGAAACACAGGGGAAGCTAGGAGGTGCATCCCATCTGCACTTCCTTATTCCTCTCTCCATCCGTCTTTTCCTCGCTGGAGAGCAGATCACAGGACAGATCACAGGACATCTGAGCACATCAGATCACAGGACATCTGAGCACATCAAGTAAACTTGAGGTTTATTAGAACATCGGGTAAACTTAATGTTGAGACCAAATCACCGCCGGGGCAGCATGAAAGGTAGAAGCACACAGGATGCCATGGGGACTGTGTTGTCCACCCAAACCTCGTGCTACCAAATGTGAACAGGTGAGGCAGACTCCTACCTTCTTACACACCTGCTTGATAACTACTGATTTCCCATTACATGCAATGGACCCAAATTCAAACAGCTTCCATATTTTAGTCTCCTGTCTTTGGCTCCAATTTTTCATTTTTTTTAAAGCCATTCCTTTGGATTTAAAGTAATACATCCGTCTCTCCCCCAAAATAACTACCACGAATTTAGAAAATCTATTCACAGGGGAAAAGAGTGCCAGATCAAATAAACAGCACTGCCTATAATTAAGGACGCGGAGTAGTGAACCATTGAAGTCGACTCCAAGAAAAGACCAGACACTAATTGGCAGAACTACACAGAGACTCACTGAGTGGTCAGTACACGGGATGTCTGTAAGAAGGCCATGAACATTGTTCAAATGAATGCACCAG
This sequence comes from Mellivora capensis, assembly GCA_004024625.1. Classification (NCBI taxonomy): domain Eukaryota; kingdom Metazoa; phylum Chordata; class Mammalia; order Carnivora; family Mustelidae; genus Mellivora; species Mellivora capensis. The sequence goes on along the minus strand of PISX010002184.1, from coordinate 51,637 downwards.
GCAGAATCAGCCACACCCATTGGAACAACACACCACACATGTCACCCAAGTATAGGGAAAATTACTCAATCTAAAATTCTTCCCCAATTCCCTCCTCTTAAAATATATGCCAAAGGGTTCAAATTTTAGAACTGTATGGAATACTAGTAAGTATTTCATGCTCCTCTGACAAGCCTAAACTCTGATGTAATAAAAATGATAAACATATCGTCACTTCAAGCATGACACACAGCAGGTGCTTAATAAATGTTCATTGCGATTTCTCCATTATAGCCCCAGTTTATGTCATCGGTGCCACTTTTATTTCATTAGTCAAACTTGACCAAATGTAATGTCCTAATATTTTCACAGGACTGTGAGAATCACAGGAAATAATAGGTATGGAAGCCATATAAATAAATGAGTAGCGTTGTTATTGGTACTTGTACGATTTATACCAGTATTGTATTTTCATTAGATTACGAAATATATTTATGGTTCATTCCACAGGTCTAGCCATTCTTACAGCACAATTTCAATTACTAAGAAATGACAGTATTATCTTTTAGGTTGAGATGGATGACTGTTGCGAATATGTAAATACGCAAATACAGAGCAGTTAAAATGGTTACTCTCTCTTAACTGAGGACTGGGAGGAATACACAGTTCAAGCAGCTCCTACAAAGCTACTCAATTGGGAAGGGAGTAGGGAAGTTTTAGATGGAAGTCTTGTGGATGCAAAATCCAGTGTACTCTTTTAATCCCATAGTTAATCTCTGCAAAATGATTCCCAGAGAGCACGAGGATGACCACAATCCATTTGGCTAAAAGAGATATGGTTAAAATCGCTTCACTAAGAAACTCAAATAGCAGAGTCCACCAATGGATCCTTGCATATGTGAATAGCTCAAGCAAATGCAAAAGGGTCAGATAATTAGTTCCTTTAAGTGTTGCGCACACACTGCCTGGCCATCGGAGAGACAAGATTTCTGGACAGAGGAGGGATGTTCGGAGTCATATGCATGGACCAGAGCAGAGTGTAACTCTAAACCCGGTTGACATGGAGAGACGGGTGGGGTATCTCTTGGACCAATGCGGCGCCATTCTGGAAAATACTATTTTTGAGATCAGGTCTATCTTCCACCACTCATGTCATCAGGAGATGTTTACTCTTTAACATATCACTTAACTTCAAAACAAATCTACAAATGTCGACTATACAAAATAGAAATTCAATCATTTCAGTGTGAGCGATCTCTGATCCCTGTATTTCCACGAACGAAGCAATAACTCTTATCAATCTTTCTTACATTAAAAAGAAAAAAAAGCAAACTCTTGTGAACTATACTGGAAATTACCTGAGTGGTACGGTCGGTTTAGCGGCCAACACTTGGTTTGGACTGAGCTCAGGGCTTCAGGGTCATGTGGTTGAACCCCCAATGGGCTCTGTGCTCAGTGTGGAGTCTGCTTGAGATTCTCTGTCCCTCTCCCTAGGCCCCCCACCCAGCCTCCTGCTCTGGCCCTCTCTCTTGCTCAAATAAACAAACAATTCTTTTTTCTAAAAAAAGACTTAATAGAAAAAATAAGCAAACCCATTTATCTGAATAATTTAATATTTCTCAGGCATCTATCAGAAATATTTCTCAGGCATCTATCAGAAATATTTCTCAGGCATCTATCAGAAATATTATTTACTTTCCACCCCATGCTATCTTAAAGATTGGTGCAAATAATAAAATTCACAAAGAATAAAACCGAACTGATTGGTTGAATTTGCCGAGACTACAAAACACATTTTACTAATGTTTATTTAAACTAATGGTTCCATTTTATTTACTGAAGTGTTTCTGAGCCAAGAATTAGGTAGGTTTTTTTCTTCATTACTTCTTATAAATGCTCTCATCTTCTTATTGACCAACAACATGAATTCTAAAGAACAAACTTCTATTATTCTCGGCTTGAAATATAGTTGCCATTAAAACAGAGAACAAAGTTCTCACAAATGCATAGATCATTTCATTTATCGGGAGTAGCAACAATCAATTAATAAATTTGAAGAGAAGCTTGTTTAATTTGGAAGCAAGACACCTCCACTTTGATAAACCGAGTATACAAATACTCCATCATTCCCTAGACGTGCACAGTCAGTGGATTCTAAAGACATTCCTGCAATATTTGTTTTATGCAATTAATTACTGTCCTGTAAATATCGCCTTTGTAAAACAAGGACAGTTATTACCAATGTTACCTAAACCTGAGTTATCCTTCCCAGAAGTGAAAGTAGGAATCTCCTGGGGAGGACAGATCTACCTTGCAAAAGCAAACATTTAAAGGCAATACTACATTTAGTTTGATGAAATAAAATAGAACATAAACAAACGAAGGAAGGTGAGTAAACACCAGAGGGAAGATGCCTATTTTTTTAAGGATGTTGATTGGAAAATACCTGCAATAGGCCTTAGCCTTACACTTCAGCAAGTGTCTTTGTTCCTTCAGACGAGATACCACCAGGAACTGATGCAGACTGCAATTTCCATCTTTATTCTACATGCAACTAAACAGAGTAAATCCCTGGATATATGATGCAGGTAAGCTGGAAAACGATCAGTTATCCTCCTATGAGCCAGAGACGTAGGAGAAGAATAGCAAGCATTACGCGCCTCACTCTCTAGATGATCGAGAAACCCTGATGTTCTGGTTCTATGGAGACGTGATCTCCTCCTAGAGCACGGAGGGATTTGACCTTCTTTCTTTCTTAGACATCACATTAAATCCTGTTGTCACAAACAGTTCACCATAGAAGGTATAGGAAATAAGATTCTGGGGGAAAGAGGAAAAAAGTATTAGCACTTTGCCCTTTACCAAGGTCTCTCGGTGACTCAGAAGAGTTGCAGGAGGAGACAGCCTTGTACTTGGCATGCCAAGTGTGAACTCCCTGTACTTGCACGCGACTGATTTCAAATGTGGTCTTGGGCTCTCCTTATTAGACAAGTGGTCTTCAATAAGGGTGACATTGCCCTCCGGGGGCAGATAGCCAGACTTATAAAGATTTGTTTAAAGATTTATTTCTTAATTTTAGAGAGAAAGAGAGAGGCGAGTGGGAGGTGGGGAAGGGCAGAGGGAGAGGGAGGAAAAAACTCAAGCAGACTCCCCGCTGGGCGTCAAGCACAAATCAGGGCCGGAGCTCACAGCCCTGAGATCAGAATCAGAGCTGGAATCAAGAGTCAGACGCATAACTGAATGAGCCACCAGAAGCCCCTGTTTATATTTTTGATTGTCACACGGCGGGTGAGGAAGGCAGTGCTAAAGACATCTAAATTCAAGGCCAGGGAATCTGCAAAACATTCTCCACTGCAAAGAGCAGCGCCCAGAATGAAGAATTCTCTCTCCAAATGTTAAGAAATTCCACCTTGCTCAACCCTGCTGCTTCCATCCTGGCTTCCCTTCTATCCCTAAATTAGGAGTGGGTTGTTAAATTTAGGAATTTAAAACAACAGGAGCCTAGCTCAAAGACACCCTCAGATTTAGTCTTTGTTTTGGTAATGTCCGATTCCCCAGGGGACCAGGCTTTCCTGTGGGCAATGAAATGCCCAATGCAAGTTTGGCAAGAAAACCCCCCGCGGGGGCGCACTGCCCCATACTCCTCATCAGGTCACCAGTTCTTCCCAAATGCCCTTGAAAAGGACAGAAATGTACCACGTGAGGAAGAACTTGAACATCTCCTTACTACCTACAGTTGTGAACTTCCCAAGCCTCAACGAAGGGCTTTGGGAACCAGAATCTACTCTTTCCAATCAGTTTCAGCACCGTTGGTTCCCTTCTTCACATCTGAATAACAGTCACTGTCTATGTCACGTACATGAAGCACCTTAGGTGACCTAAAAACGTGTGCTGTCCACAGTGCTTTACATATTGCAATATTCTCAACATTGCCATGTAGTTGCTGGTTAGCGGAATGCTGAATCATTATAGTGGGTGGTGGATAACATTAAAAAAATAGCAAATTGCACAGTCCATCACACATACAAAACAAAGTATCTGTCTTCTGTACTTCTGGTTGTTTTGTAAACATGTCTGGAAATTTATGTCCTCAAATGTGCATTTCCAATGAGGAGCCTTGCTTTGTTTGTTTGTTTGTTTGTTTTTAAACATTTTGCATTTACTTATTTGAGTGAGAGAGTGCATGAGCACATGGAGGGACAGAGGGAGAGGGAGAAGCAGACTCCCCTTTGAGCAGGGAGCAGAAGGCAGATGCTTAACCAACTGACCCACCCAGGGCCCCTCCAACAAGGAGACCAAGAGATCCTCAAGCCACTGATCTATACCAACCGTCCTCCCAGATCCCTTCTGAGTGCCAGAGACTGACACTATTTCTTTCTCTCTCTCTCTCTCCTCCCCCATTACCTCACTCAACCTTGGGAACAAAGACCTTGTCACATTACCAGCAACAAGCCCATTCCATTAAAGAACCCTCATAGTAAACCAGCTCTCATTTTCCTGTTCCAAACGAGATGCCATTAAATGTAAGAACACATGAGATCCGTACAAACTTGCCTTCTTTGCTACAACTGGAAAATCCTTTCGGCAAAGTGCTACATACACAAGTAGAAAAAAAGCTGGAAATGCTATGTCATCAATCAACTCTTCATAATACAAAACAAAATGACAACAACACTCACTCACCAGGAGCTCACTACTTAAGACCCCACTACACCTCGCTGGACTGAGCAAGTGAACACAGCTGAACTCAACTCCAATTTCAATGCCAACTCATATCACCAGTTAAAGGGGCACAGATTACCTATCCTCTTGGAATAACAATTTCTTTAGTTATAGAGAAGGGCTATAAGAGGATATCTACCCCCAAACTTTCACATATGCTAAGACTGGAGAGAATGGATGGAAAAGGTGTGGGAAGACTGTCTTCCACACCATAGGTTTTCAACGAATGGTCCAGTATCTTAAAATCTCTATCAACATAGCGTTGCTCTACTTCTGCTATTGAAACCTTGTCAAACTAGAGTTTCCCCACTATTTCACTGCTATTTATTTTTCGAGTCCCTCAGATGGAGCAGAAGATGATATACCCATAGGATCAAATGCTGGATATCAGCATTCTCAAATGTAAGCATACATGATAATCACAAGAAGGACGGCTGCTTAACACACAATTCCCAAAGAAACAGATCTTTGGGGCCCTGAAGTTTTCATTTCCCCTTATTTTCCAAGTGTGACAGATGAGCTCTTTCCCATGTTCCAGGACCACTGATCTATGTGGACTTTTAAGGACAAATGCAACCGCTGATCACACCACACCCACCAGGAAAGGACTGGAAGCCGTTGACCTGAGCCCAAGTAGGTCAGGACACTTATTCCTAGAATAAGGGGAATACAAACTAGTGAAAGACAGTAATAAGGTAAAAAGCTTGTCCTCAAGTCCCCAGAATGTCAATGTCCAGGCAAAAACCCCAAAACAGGGACACCTGGGTGGCTCCGTTGGTTAAGCGGCTGCCTTCGGCTCAGGTCATGGTCCCAGCGTCCTGGGATCGAGTCCCACATCGGGCTCCTTGCTCGGCGGGGAGCCTGCTTCTCCCTCTGCCTCTGCCTGCCACTCTGCCTGTGCTCGCTCGCTCTCTCTCCCTCTCTCTCTGACCAATAAATAAATTAAAAAAAAAAAGACCCAAAACACTGTGTCTCCATTTCTAGATTAAGTAACAAGCGTCCATCCATTCCCAGGCTCCTAAGCCACTGACCTAGGCACTGTTGTTCGAGGTTCTGAGAGTAACTTACCACCCCTTTATTCCCAGCTGTCAACACCAACACACACTGAAAAAATTAATGACGGACATACTTCTGCTTTTATTTGGGTAAGAATTTTCCTTTCGCAACCTTTTGTTCCTAGCGCTAGAAATTCCCCGCTTTGGGAAAGAGAGCAGAGTCCCCACAGGTTATTTCGTCCCTTTCTCCGTTTCACAAATAGCCCCTGAGTCACACCACAGGATATTGAAAATCCTGTGTCTCTCACAAATTAGGGGATAAGCAGAATCATATACAGGGAGTTGAGATGTACTCTGTACACCACAGATCAGGTAGGAGGGCATCAAAGCCACCAGGGGGACAGAAAATCGGAAATTGCGAAATCAAGTTTCCAAGTGGACTTAGTGCAGAGATGAGCGTTAGGCCAATTTTTAAAAAATGGGGGGAACTGAGGTAAATGACATGAAACCTTGAAGTTCTTCAAAGAAAGCAAACTCGCCCCATGGAGGGGCAAAGCTAATCTGGAAGACCAGAATATAAATGGGAATGGAGTCAGTTGCGAGCTGTGGGGTTGCTATTTTCCTCCACGAGCAAAAACATCTGCGTCCCACATTCATTTTGGAGGCCATAACAGATAGTTCTAGAAGTTACAAACAAGCTGGCCCTAAGAATACAAAAAAAACAATGAAATCATGCTTTTATCTGCTTCCGCTCAAACCAAGATCCCACAGTAGCTGAGGATACTTGGGCCTTCTGATGTAACCTCATTACAGAGACCACACACAAGTCTGAAATAAACAGCGGTGAGTGACCATTAGCAAGGTTCACACTCACCACCGCAGTGGCTGCAGGTCTCATGTGACACTCGAGTCTTTCAAATGTGGGTGAGTGTGCATTGACTGGTCCTTGAGAATCTATAACCCAAACTGGACTTTTAACACGATAGTACAAGGACATGAATATAAAGTGCCTTGCTAATTTCAGAAATATTGATGGATGTTTAGATAGCATGTTGGACAAATTAAGTGAAATAGACTCAATTATTAAAATTATTTACACCTCTTTCATTTGACCTCCCTTAACGTATGATAAAAATTTATACTTATATATGTGGCTTGCATTTTATATACATAAAAGACATATTACTGATACCATTCGCATACCATAAAATCCCACCTTTAACATGGACAAGGGAGTGCTTTTTAGTATGTTAACGGAGTTCTGTAATCATTGCCACTGGCTATTTTTAGAACATTCTTACCACCCTCCATAATACCCCTGCGCCCGTTCACACGCCTTCCCTAGGATGCTGCTCTGGGGCCGCTGGAAACAACTCATATACTTCCTGTCTCTAAGGCTTTGCCCATGGTAGACATCTCTGATACGTAACATCACACAACGTGTCACCTTTTACAACTAGCTATCTTCAGTTCCGACCATGTTCCCTAGGTCCATCCATGCGGAAGCTTGTAACGGTAGCTCATCCCTTTTCACGGCCAAAGAATATTTCATGGTAGGAATAAACCACAATTAGTGTAACCATACTTCATTTGACAGACGTCTGTGTTGTTGCCACACGTTGGCTTTCATGAAGACTGTTGCGATAAACATTCATGTGAGTGTCCACGTGTCTTCTTTTCACGTTCGGTACAGGGAGGAGGGGAAATTCCTGGGTCATGTGGTCATTCTATATTTCACACTTCCAGGAACTTACATTTGACTTTGAAAACAGCCCCACAGTTTTCTATTTCCACCAGCAGTGTGTGAGGGTGGAAATGGCCCCAGATCATCATTAAAACCTGTCTTTATGGAACTTGGTCGTGTCCGGGAACCTAAGCAAGGCAAAGTAGTATCTCATTGTGTAGTCATTTCCATTATATATTCCTCACCCGGTGCCAGGTGAGATGGGATCTGAAAGAGCCACAAGAGCTTCCATGTGTCAAATGTGCATTCACCAGTTCGGTTCACTTGGATTCTTGATGTTAATTTCCTGTCTCCTGACTTCTCCTCCAACCTAAAAATCCACACGTCTCCATGGCAGACTTTATAATCACGCTGTGCTCAGTGAGCAGAGGTACCATGACAAACAGAGCGAGTATTAATAATTATGCTGACACTGCAGGCATAAACAAAAGTGTCCCGGCAAACGGTGACATACGATCACCCTACTTATAGCCCACTTGTGGCACACTGGTTGGTAAGCTTCCTCTAGAAAGCTCTGCCGCTCTGTAATGAGTTTATTGCAGAAACACCTGAAGCAGAGGAATCAAGGAGCTATGTATTCCCTAACCACTTTGTAGCAAAATGCTACCAGTGGATCCGTCTCAAATAATCATCTCCACAGAGGCCCTGGTGGTTGGTAATACTTCTGCATTGAGCTGGAAGACCCCATTCTATGGTTTGTTCCTACCAAGTTCATTTTCAGCCTAAACACTCAGTTACCAAAAATCAATCTCCCACGTGCCTTGCCAAAGACTCCTGACCTCTTCCATCTGCAACACCATTTTATCCCATTTGCCTCTAAAGAAGGCACAAGGCTGGGGCAAAATGCCCTCCCCAAGAGCCAATCATTTTGGGACCTTCGAGTCTCACACTTGAGTGTAAGGGAGTGGGGATTATATTAGAGTATCCCTTTGTTGTGAAGGTGTTATTGGAAGGGAAGAGAAGAGGCAAAAAACAACCAAATAAAATAATGATTTCCATACACATTTTCTTTTCCACTCCCATAGTAAGCAATTTTTAATTTTAATATTGATTTTTATGGGCCAAGCAAAGCACACAGTATCCTGGGAAGAGTTCCTCAAAATTACAGGGTCTTAATGTGCAATTTGGGCATCAGTTTATGGCCATTCAACTTCTCGTCACGGTTGTTCACACAAAGCCATGTAACACTTCATGGACTTGCAAATGATGCCCTGTAATCCCCCATGAGATGCCCCTTCATGGGTTGTAGATTGCATGTTTATACTCGTCTCCAGCTGGGCTTTCAATACCGCAGTAAGTAGGAGGCTGTTCCTCTTGGATTCAAGGAACGCTTGCTCATTTTTTTCAGTTACATGCAAATAAAATAGAGAAGAGATACTATTCAATGTCCTAAATGAGTGGGATGATGGGAGAAAAAACTGTCCATACAATTTGGACCCTGATCTATGGGGGAGAAAAGTCCTCCAGCACTTCGAGTTGTTAGGGTTGGAGGGATTGTGCCCTGCCCTCCCAATTTGTTCGCTGAAATCCTAACCCTTAATGTGGTGGTATTAGAAGGTGGGGCCTCAGGAATGAGATTTAAGTCCAGAAGGTGAAGCCCGATGATGGCATTACTGCCCTTGTGTAACAGGCTCCAAAAAGCTGTCTTGTCCTTCCATCACGTGAGGATGCAATGAGAAGACAGGTGTCCATGAACCAGTAAGCATGATCTCACCATGCACTGAATCTGCTTCTCACCTTGAGTATGCACTTCCAGACTTCAAATCTCTGAGAAATAAATTTTTATTATTTATCAGCTACCTAGTCTATGGTCTCCTAGTATAGCAGCATGAACAAAATAAGAGCATTTAAAAAAATTTTTTTTTAATTTATTTATTTTGGAGAGGGAGAAGCAGACTCCGCACTGAGCAGGGAGCCCGGTGCAGGGCTTGATCTCAGGACCCTAAGATCCTGACCAGAGCCGAATGCAGATGCTTAACCAACGGAGCCACCCAGGAACCCCAATAGGACCATTTCTTAACTAAATCCGGTTTCCCATTTTCCTTCAATCTGTGGATACAGACCACTCTTGGTATTCTGTAGTTTCTACAGCTGTGTCCTGCACGCTGCTGAATGTCTTCCAGGGAAGAATTGCTTAATAAACCACCTGACCAGGGGCGCCTGGGTGGCTCAGTGGGCTAAGCCTCTGCCTTCGGTTCAGGTCATGATCTCAGGGTCCTGGGATTGAGCCCCACATCGGGTCTCTGCTCAGCAGGGAGAGCCCCCACATTGGGCTCTCTGCTTCCCCTCCTCTCTCTCTCCCTGCCTCTCTGCCTCTTTGTGATCTCTGCCTGTCAAATCAATAAATAAAATCTTTAAAAAAAAAAAAATAAACCACCTGAACAGAAATCAGGTCAGGGTTGATTTAATATATGTATTATCTGTCTATAGGGTTGCGAATAAAATACAGGACACCAAATTAAAATTGAATTTGAGGTACACAGCCACTGAGTTAGTGTATGTCACATGCAGTATTTGTGACATACTAATACTAAACAGTTATTTGAAATTCAAATACAACTGGGCAAACGGTATTTTTACACAGTAAATCTGGCATCCTTTTCAATTAGACCCTCATAGGAACACATTAAAATGATGATTACCATTTATCAGATTAGAAAATAAAGCTTTGAGAATTTTACTGACTTCCCAAATGTCAAAAAGGAGTTTGCAGTTCTCTGGCTCCTATGTGGGAATTCCTTCTGTCTTGTTCCGTCATCTAGTTTTCTTAAAATTCTGCACTCTTCAACTTCCTTATTGGAAAAGGAAACTTGGCAAACTAATTAAAATTAAGGTTCCAATGGCTAATAACCACTTGGTGTGTTGAACCAACTGAGAATATACATTTAAACAAACAATGCCTTAATTAGAAAATGTGGACTATTCACAATGGAAACATCTTGTCAGCTGACAGGTGACTTTGGCCCACTCCTCATACATTGTCAATGACCCATTTCCTAGACCTCTGAATCAGGCTGGATAGAATCGAAAGGATTATAATAGAGAATGAAATGAGGCCTGGACTTGATCCATTCAGAGTGCAGTAATAAAGCAATTTTAGTTACATAATGGGCTCTCGCTGAGATTATTCCTGCCTATTTCCATGTGAACCAGTACAAAGCAGAATTTCAGGCGCTTTGGCTCTAAGGTTCATTGCACATGGGTTCAAAGCCCACTACTCCCTAGCGAGATGATTTCGACTCTTCCGAAGCTTTACGAACTGTGAAAGGGCAGAGATTTAACTCTCCCAGCAAGGTAATGGGTTAGTTGGGTACATTGTCATATTTCCTTGCACAAGACACTAGACAGTTGGGTCAAAGATAAAAAGAATTTCTTACTAACAGGTATAGCAACAGCCAGAGTGCCACCATTTGTGCAGTTGTATACCCTAAATCTCAGTGGGAGACACAAAGGGATCAGATGATACTTGCACATAATTCCTTATAGAACAGGGACACCGAATGTAGGGAACTTGAATCTTTTATAATGGACAGTAAAGACTTTCTGATCTTGCCCGGAAGGGAACTATTATCTTTCATCGTGATAATCAATAAGACACAAATCTATCTCTACTCCATTTGGAGTCATTGTCCTGTTGTCCAAGTTTCTTCTCTATACAAACAATCTTGTAAGTGTATTTTATAAAAAGGATACTCAGTGTCTCTGGTCGAAAGGTGATGTAGGAAGGTGAGAGATGGAAAGAGAATTGTCTCTCAACACTAAGATTATGCTTCCTTATTTGTACATGGGGAAAAAATAGTTTCTACTTCATTGAATTCCTGTTCACCTTTTATTTAGTAAAGCTCCTTTATGTGCACAAGTTCTGATTCTTGGCTGATTCCAAAGCCAAAATTCTGATTGATTCCAAAATTCTGATTCCAAACCAGTTGTATAAGGGCATATAACTGAATGCATTTGAGAAAGCAGAAAATGCCTTAGGTTTTAGTAACAGAATCCCTGATCACTCACTCATTAAGCAGATACAGTTAAGATCCTACCACTGACAAGTCTTTGTGATGTTCTAGATTAAACCCAGAGTGTGGGCTTCATCCAACAACTCTTATTGGACAGAGAATCTGAATCTTTCTGAGGCTTCCTTCTGTTTCAAATAGGAAAATCTTCACTTTGTCCATAGCCTCATTAGGAATCATGAGCATATAAATGTATAAATCTATTATTGCCCAAAATTTATTAAAGGGCTAGCATATGTTAATGACCAAGGAGATAGAACAATTTCATATAGAATCCCAAACGGCATAAAGGATGACAGAGAAAGAAAGACCACTTCATTGATATTCTGTTCTCGTATTTCTCATTTCACCCTATTTGGGTGCTGGGTCTGTTTAAAATGACTTGTGTAACTTTCTTCAAAGAGTGGGGATAATTTTAGTCATAAGTTCGTCTCAAAATCTTTTATGGATAGGTTTCCTGATATTATCAGTTGTTAAATAATATAGTTGCCCGTAACCCAGAGATCTTAATTCTTTTTAAAGCTGGCAAATCACTAGATAATAAATCTCAAAAGGCAAGAGGAAGCATTGATTTATCTATTTCTATCCCTTATTTTCAAGATTAGGTAAAAGATTGATGGAGGTAATCTCACATCATTTGTTATCAATAAATTTTCATCCTTGATTTTGAACAGAACTCACAGAACAAACTCTGATTCTAATTTCTAATTATAGGTAACCAGTGGCCGTTGAGAGCATAATGTAGACTAGTTCCACAGTGAACCGCAGGAAAAGAATAAAACGTATAAAATTGTAGGCAAAGATCACTTGAGTCTGAGAGACTTCATACCAACTCCATACCAACTCATACCAACCATACAATCAAACCATAGAAATCAGAAAATAAAAAAAAACAAAGATACAAATACAACCAAAGAAGGCAAAATATCTCAGTACACTAAAAAATATGGATCAGTTCAGCTCATCTACTAAAGACAGATATTCAGATTTTAAGAAAATCATCTATGTTAGGACAAAATAACTCCCTCTTAATGTCAAATATCTGATGTCCTACTGCCCATAACTAGTCATCACAATGAACAGATAAAAAAGACTTAAATCTCCAAATATTTTAAGACAAAAATACATCTCTAAATAATTCAAAATTAAAGATGAATGAGAAAAATATTATATAAAATATAGAAGGGAATTTAAGTGAAAATCAGTCTAGATTGAAATTAGCCAGGTAAACTAAAACAGTAAATAAATATTGGTATGTTTTTTAAAAAAGAGAAAAAGTAAAAATAAATGAAGTGATCAACTGTTTAAGCTAGAAAACGCCAAATGGAGCCAAAACAAGTAGATGAAAGGCGACAAAAGTTATAATGGAAAATAAAAAACAACTGATTTCCCACAAATCAATGAATCTAATATTGGTTCTATGAAAATGTAATGAAACACATAAATATCTCCAAAGAGGGTGAAAAAAAAACCCACCAGAGTACACAAAAATAATAATATTAAAAATAAAGGGCATAACTACAGATGTTAAAGTGATTTCAGAAATCATTACGAAACACAATTACACAAATTTAAGCCAAAAAATATAAAATCAAGGACATAAATTTCTACAAAGGAAGATTTAATGGAGGAGTGAACATAAAAGCAATTAAATCAGGAATACAAATCTGGACAAAAATTCCAACTAAGCCTGGTGATTTTATAGGACAGAGACTCAACTTCTACTAAATTCATTCCTCTCTTAGAATAATTTTGCTTTCTAGCAGTCAAAAGATGTCAAGCCTATCACCTTGTATCAAGAGGCTAGCATACCTATGAAACACAACCAAAGAAAAGTAACAGAAAAAAATATTTAAAAATTTACTTATGAATTCTGATGTAAAAATAATCAAAGCAGTAAGAGAATATGGTATAATTTAATACCAATTCATAATGAATATTTGTAATGAACAATTAAAGAAGGAATTCTCCTATGTCATAAAAGGGTATACACTAAAAAGCAACAGAAAACAACCAACTCTGTAGTTATATTTAAGACGAATTACAGTGAATATCCAGATACAGCAGAAAATCTCTGCCAACATATAGACCACACTTAGGCAACATTATATAAGACATTCCACCAAGCGAAGTGATTTTTTTTTAAGATTTTTTATTTATTTATTTATTTGACAGACAGAGATTACAAGTTGGCAAGAGAGGCAGGCAGGGAGAGAGGAGGAAGCAGGCTCTCCACGGAGCAGAGAGCCCGATGTGGGGCTCGATCCCAGGACCCTGGGATCATGACCTGAGCCGAAAGCAGAGGCTTTAACCCACTGAGCCACCCAGGCGCCCCGCGAAGTGATTTTTTAAATGGGTAAGAGGTTTGAGAATTATAAAGTACGGGACAAAATTTTCATTACCTAAGGATAACACATTAGTCAAGATAATCAATGCATAATTATGATTTATATATGAAAATTGGGCAGGAGCCTAGGGACAAGATTAACCTACAACCATCAATAAGACCTCAAATGCCTCAAATACAGCATTCTAACCAGTTAGAATATGTAATAGAAAAACAAATCCTGTTTCCAGGAGCTACTAATACTATAAAATATCTTCGCATGGATCTAATGAAATAATTCCAGAAGAACCAAATATGAATAAAAGTTTAACAAGTTAACAGAAATTAAGAGACCAGAGTAGCAGAGAAGAGTAGGATAAAATCTCCGCCAAGGGTCAATTCTGGTCTTACCTTAATTAAATTTCATTCAATGTCTGGAAAAGACTTACGATGGCACTTAACTAAAAGTTCCTGAAATTATGGGGCGCCTGGGTGGCTCAATGGGTTAAGCCTCTGCCTTCGGCTCAGGTCATGATCTCAGGGTCCTGGGATCGAGCCCCAAGTCGGGCTCTCTGCTCAGCGGGGAGCCTGCTTCCCCCTCTCTCTCTGCCTGCCTCTCTGCCTACTTGTGATCTCTCTCTGTCAAATAAATAAATAAAACCTTGAATGAATGAATAAATAAATAAATAATAAAATTTTCTACGATTCACACAGAGGAGGGACTATGCAAGCATAGCAAAGACGGTTTATAAATGCAAACTTTGTATATTAAGTTCTACATTTGTACCACAGTTAAACCACAAATACTTGGACCTCAAACACCCCTTCTGACCCTGTAGAGTAGCTGCCATGTGCCAGTCGAACGCCAAGGATGGCCAAGAGTGATTAAGATCAATCAAGTCCGGACCAAGACTCCCCAGGGAATGTGGAGCAAAGCCTCAGCCAGTCAAGCTATGGCATTTCCAGTCTGACAGAAGAGGATTCAGGAAAGGGTCTATGACATGATTCAGACCCCAGGAGGCTGTAGGGAAACAGCCCTGGGTGCTGCTGCTGCTCCTTCTTTTTTTTAAGATTTTATTTATATATGAGAGAGAGAGAGAGGAGAGAGACTGCGAGAGAGGAAACACAAGCACAGGGAGCAGAAGAAGGAGAAGCAGGCTTCCTGCAGAGCAGGGAACCCAATGTGGGGCTCGATCCCAGGACCCTGAGATCATGGCCTGAGCCGAAGGCAGCAGCCTAACCCACTGAGCCACCCAGGCGCCCCTCTGGGTGCTTCTTGAAGGAATAAAATACCCTAAGAGTTAAAGACGCCATGCATTCCCTTACTTTGATATTCTGTAGCACGGGTAAGCAAAAGGTACGCAGCCAGCATCTTGAAATCGGCACAAGGAGGAAGCTAGGGCTGAGAGGAACGGAGTAAAGAAACACAGGGAAATAGAGTCACAGGTACCAGGTCAAGCCAACCCGGACACCCTCATAACAATTTCTGGTTTTGTAAATTTACAAACTTCTCCTCCTGAAGAAGGTCAGAGAAGTACTTGACACAGGGTCTCCCCGGACAGCAATACTCACGGGGCCTTCAAAACACAGCTCAGTTGGTGTAAATGAACACACAAGCAAAGAAGGAAGAGCGACAAGGAAGAGACAGGGCAGAAGAGAAGGTGGTGTAGACGAGGGCCTGCGGAGAACTGATCTTTCATGACTTGAGGGCTTCTCCGCAAGTCAGGCCCAACAAGCATTCTCGAACATTCTTTTTCTCCTTCCACATAAAGCTTCTCTATTCTTGGGCCCACTTTCCATTGTCTCACAAACAAGCTTCTAAATAAATGTATGTGATCCTACTGTCTGGGAAGGTCCCCAAACACCTCCCCTACACATTCATCTTCCTCTTGAAAACCCAGCTGAGACTCACTCACATCAAGTAGCTGCCTCCTGTCTTCCACAGGCTACTCCTGTCTTTCCACTCACTAATGCCCTTCTTCGGTCTGACATCACCAGGCTGGCAATTACAGTTGTATTTCCATGCCATCTCTTGTGCTCCTGCTAAGATCCGTTAAGGTTCAACTTTTCAAATACTTGCCTTCTTTCCAAATACACTGTAACCTACTTGAGAACAAGAGTAAGTCCAACTTTAATGTTCCCTTATACTTTGAACATGCAAAGCTTCTAGAAAATATTGTTGATAGAATTGGGTTTCTGGAGTCCCACTGTTTGGAACATCTTCATTCTCACTAGATTCTCCTTGCCACTCCATTTCGTCGAGCCGGATTTCATTTGCGGTTACCATTACTTTGCCTCTAACTTGCAGAACTTGCTCACTCCCCTTTGATCAGTTAACTCGGAAGACATAACTATGAATTCTGGCTAACCTCTCCAGACTATCTCCCCAGAAGCAAGAGGCCAATTCAATCTCCACAATTTCAGACCCTGGGAAATCATTTGTACCTTGGGGCACTGTTGTGTCCAGGGAGGAGAGGAGATGACAATCCCTGGGCTTAATCCTATTTATCTCCTTTCCAAGGCAGCAGAAACAGATTGCTTTTTACTCTTCTCTGTTCTGTGCTGCCCAGGACTTCATTTACAAAAAAAAACCTGAAAGATAATGAACTCCTTCCTTGCTCTTGAAAGCTTAGCTTGGTGCTTGACTTTTTTTTTTTTAAACAATGACTATTATCAGAAGTCAAAAGTTCACCAATGAAACTTGCAAAAAGTTAGGATGCCTAATTATATTAATGACGCACACACTTATCTTGAAATCTCCCTTTTTGAATCATTGTTTTCACAACCCTCTGTGGCTGATTGTCAAATCACACCACAGGAAAATGCAGTTAACTTTCTATATATGAAACTGTTAATTACCATTAGTTATTAGTTAACTTAAACCAGAGCTGATAAAGGCTGACTTAGATGGTACTTAAGCATACCAGCGCATGTAACCACCAGGCAACCGAGGATGTGATTAAATGAATTAAAAGACGATTTTAAATTTTCATTCACAAAATGTATCACATGTGCAAATGTGCTTTATTGAATATGTAGGGATTTGACTATATTATTATTGAAGGGTCACAAACGTTCTATTGTGGGGTGCAAAAAAACCGGAACATGAAGCCTCATGTTAAAAGAGGGGGAAAAGCTCTGTTTTTAGATGACCAATTATTCTCGCGCAGTGCTTCTCACCTGTAGACTACTTTGCCCACTTAATCCTGTCCAGGGACATCTGTCAATACCTGGAAGCAATTTTCATTATTGGGAGAAAAATGGGTTGTTAACCAGCATCTGTTAAGTAAAGATTGGAAATGTTGTTGAACAGGCTACTATTCGCAGGGCAGCCTGCTCCTGCCGAATCATTTGCTATCCCCTCCCCGTGTTAATAGTGTCAGCTTTCAGAACTCCTACCTGGAAGGCAAGAATAAAGAAAAATCACTCTAAATGTAAAGAAAATAAGTGAAAATATATGTTCATGGTGAGGAGCTTAGTATATATGCAAGAGAATATATTTGGAAAAAAAAAGGACTAATACATTTGTCAGTATGAAAATTGAACGGCTTTCATAACAAAACATAATAAAGGGGCACCTGGGTGGCACAGTTGATTTACAGTCTGACTCTTGGTTTCTGCTTGGATCATGATCTCATGGGTCTAGGGATTTAGACCCACGTGGGGCTCTCTGTGATCAGCACAGTTCTCCTTAAGACTCCCTCAGCTCGGGGCGCCTGGGTGGCTCAGCGGGTTAAAGCCTCTGCCTTCGGCTCAGGTCATGATCTCAGGGTCCAGGGATTGAGTCCCGCATCAGGCTCTCCACTCAGCGGGGAGCCTGCTTTCTCCTCTCTCTCTCTGCCTACTTGTGATCTCTGTCTGTCAAAGAAATAAATAAAATCCTTAAAAAAAAAAAAAGACTCCCTCAGCTCCTGCCCACCTGTGCACCTGTGCATGCGCTCTCTCTAAAATAAAGAAATCAATCTTAAAAAAAAATAAAGAAGATACAAAAATCTGTGACAAACTGGGATAAGCTAGTGGTACCAAACATTGGCAATACAGAATGGATTCCATAATATAAAAAGAGTGCTTACAAATCAATATTTAAAAAGGCTACCACCCCCCAACTAAAAACAACCATCATGAAATGAACTTTGGTTCACAAGACAACAAAATATGAATATATGATAAACACATGAAAACAAGTCAGTCTCAGTGGGGACCAAATTGAATTTATCAAGCTAGAAAACCCTACAAAGATAATACTACATACTATAGACTATGGAAATGTAAGTGAGATAGATAGTAGATCAAGAACATATAATTTAGCATAGCACAGTTTGCTAATCGGGCTCAGGAATTTTTAATATGGACAAAGCATTAAACTCTGAAGTATCATTTCAAAGAAATTACTAAGAATAAGGAAATACAGGTTAATAATTTCTAATGATTGACAGTTATAATTGATAACAGAAAACAAACAATGTATCTCCAAAAGTAAGGTAAGGAAATGATGCTACTTCTTAAAATAACATAAGGGAACAAGAGATGTGAGTGGAAAAAAGGGAAAACTCCTATAAGATACTATTCGGGAAAGGCTAGTTGAATTAGTATCCTTAAAATAATCAAGTTAAGTGTCAACGGATACTCGGTGTGTGAATAAACAACAAAAAGATTAAGCATATTATCTCAAGATTCATAGATAGCAGATAGAGGAATGAAAGACAAACCTCTAACTAGTTTGGGAACAAGAGAATTTTCAATGAGGAATTTGTTTCTGTGAAGATTCAGGTATAAAACTATAGTATGATGGAAGAACTGAAGCTCCACGTGGCTAAGGCTTGGAATACAAAAGAGGATTAGTTTGGGGGTGGGGTGGGAAAGAGATCCAAGAAGTTATTAGTGAGTATCAATTTGTTTCAGAAGAAGGATGCAGTGCTGTAGGGTAAACACTGAGAAAAATTATACTAACATTAATTTCAAAAAACTCCTTTATTTTGGGACACCCGGGTGGCTCAGATGATTAAGTGTCTGCCTTCGGCTCAGGTCATGATCCTAGGGTCCTGGGATGGAGCATCGGGCTCCCTGCTCAAGGGGAAGTCTGTTTCTCCCTCTCCCACATATCTCCTTGTGTTCCATCTCTTGCTGTCTTTCTGTCAAATAAATAAATAAAATCTTTAAAACCAAAAAACCTCACTTCCTTTATTTTATAAAATGCAACATTCAACAAATATCCATTGAATTTCCCTACATTCCTGGAGCCATAGAGACTCACCAGTGAGCATAACAGGCAAACTGCCAGCACAGCTCCATGAGTTTATATTTTGGTTTCTGGAGGTGAAGATGTAAAATAATTATTAATATAAGGCATGTAGTTGGTACACTTCTAGGATGGCCACCAATAACTTTTACCTCCAACATGATTATAGTCCATGTCCTTGGGAAATCCACAATCCCAGAGTGTGGACAAGACTAGAGACTTTCTTGGGATAGAATTCAATGAAAGCGTTAGGATTTTACTTTTGAGATGAGCTTTTAAGAAAATTACAGCCTCGGGGCACCTGGGTGCCTCAGTGGGTAAGCCTCTGCCTTCGGCTCGGGTCATGATCTCGGGGTCCTGGGATCGAGTCCCACATCGGGCTCTCTGCTCGGCGGGGAGTCTGCTTCCCCCCCACCCCGCCTGCCTCTCTGCCTACTTGTGATCTCTCTCTGTGTGTCAAATAAATAAAATCTTAAAAAAAAAAAAAGAAAATTACAGCCTCCATCACACTGGCAGTCTCTCAGTGTTGCAACCTGGCTCACATTGATGACGTCCCCCACCACGTTGTGGGCTGCACTACAGGGAATCTGAGGGAGCAACTTAAGGTAGCCTCTGGCCCATAGGCTGAGGAACTAAAACCATCATTTGAATAAGGTGAAGGAATTGAATTCTACCAAGAGTCCAGGAGATGATCATGGAAGAAAAATTGTTCCAATTAAACCTTGAGATGCCTATGGCCATGGCTGAAACCCGGATGGCAGCCTTGTGAGGGACCCTTAGCGAGAGAGCAAAGTCAGGCAATGCCCAAATCCTATCCAACAGAAATTGTGTAAGAATAAATATTGGTTGTTTTCAAGTACAAGATTTTAGGATGACTCGTTATGTAACAATGGATCACTAAAGCAGAATATTTGGGGGGTTCACTACAATGGATAAAGATAAAGAGTTTAAGAGATGCTGAAGAGGAACTTGCCTCTCGGTTTGTTTAGAAGTGATCAGTGACGGACTCTCTGAGGAAACACTTTAGTGTAGAGCTGAAAACAGTGTAGCTTTAGGTCATGGTCAAATCTCAAGGAAGTGCTTTCTAGAAAAAGGAACAGGTTCACAAGTCTGAGTTAGACATAGGCTTCAATGTCCAATTCTGACAAAGATCAATCTAAATTAAATTCAGAACCCTGAATTATGGAGTACAGAGAGGCGGTTGCCAGCGCTGCCCCTCCCTGTTCTCCCCATAAGTGGACCTTGTGCCTGTTAGGTCTTCCTTACCTTGAGGTAAACAGACATTCTTATTTTTTTTTTTAAAGATTTTATTTATTTATTTGGCAGAAAGAGAGAGAGAAATAGAGGGAGAATATGCACAAGCAGGGGAAGGGGCGGAGTGAGAGGGAGAAGCAGGCTCCCCACTAAGCTCAGAGACAGACTTGGGGCAGGATCCTTGGGCCCTGGGATCCTGACCTGAGTCAAAGGCAGAAGCTTAAATGACTGAGCCACCCAGGCATCCCATAAACAGACATTCTTTTGCAAAATTTGACTCCGTAAGAAGAAAATGTCACACCAGATAAGGGACCAAAGGTATTATTTTTCTGTGCTTCAAATGATGTGCTATGAATAAGAATAAATAAAAATGCCTCCTATACCAAGAAAGAAATTTAGCCCAAGAGACAAATGTAACATAAAGCCAAAAGTATCGATCATGCAGTTTGTTGGGGATGATCTTTGGTACAACAATCAGGGATTGCCACTCTTCAGTGTGCTAAAACTTAATAACCACTTCAAAAGGACCAAAGGACCCCCTACTCCAGATTCCAAACAGACCTTGGAGATAACCAACAAATCTCAATGGAATGGAAGTAAATGGAAAATTCCAGCCATTCCTATTTACCTACTAGGTTCCCTGTATGCTGTTTTAAATATCAAGAAACATTGGAGGGGCGCCTGGGTGGCTCAGTGGGTTAAGTCTCTGCCTTCAGCTCAGGTCATGATCTCAGGGTCCTGGGATCCAGCCCCAAATTGAGCTCTCTGCTCATCAGGGAGCCTGCTTCCCATTCTTTCTCTGCCTGCCTACTTGTGATCTCTCTCTCTCTGTGAAATAAATATTATCTTTAAAAAATATATCAAAGCAAACTCATGTTACCAGTTTTATTAGGTATGTGTAAACATTGGGACTCTCACCTAGTATACATTAAGTAGTCAATAAGTGCTTGATGGATCATAATCTAAATCTCGCGTTAACAGATTCGCATTTATGTTGTTATTTAAAAACTTGTTGAGAGTAACAAGATTACCTTTTTCCTCTTTATGGAAGCTCAGTCATCAGAAATCCCACTTCTGTCCTTTTACACTGGTGTCATGAACCATTATATATTCAGATGGGATGCACTGTATTTTGCTTGTAAATTATGGCTTTTTTCACCTCAGAACTCCTTTGGAACAGACAACATACCTTATTTCTATATGCATACCTAAAGCCCCCAAATTGTTTGACTCATAATAGTTTTCAATAAATGTTTGCATAAATGAATGAATAAATGGATTGAAGATATGTTCCTAAAAGCCAAAATTGAAAGCTATGTCTCTTTTAAATATAATATTTAAGATGCAATTTGATTTGTAAGTCAAGGATAAGAATGAATTTCTATGTGCAATTTGAATATAAATACTCTTCTGAACCCTGAATGTTATGGAAATATTGTTCTGGAAAACTAACAGCAGCAGTTAAATGCTTCAGAGAATGTTTTTCATCTAAAGCAGACTGCAATAATGCCATTCTTTTCCCCACGAAAGACAGAGCTACGTCTATCTGAGAGATGTGAGAAAATAATGTTTAAAATGCTTAACAATTTAAAGATCAAAAAGAAAGGATGAGGGCGCCTGGGTGGCTCGGTCGGGCAAGCATCTGCCTTTGGCTTAGGTGATGATTTTGAGGTCCTGGGACCCAGCCCCATATGTCGGGGGCGGGGAGTTGTACTCAGCGGGGAGCCTGTTTCTCCCTTTCCCTCTGCTCTGCCGTCCACTTGTGCTCTCTGTCTCTCAAATAAATAAATAAAATCTTTTTTTTTCTAATTTTTTTTAAGATTTTATTTATTTATTTGACAGAGAAATCACAAGTAGGCAGAGAGGCAGGCAGAGACAGAGGGAGGAAGCAGGCTCCCCGCTGAGCAGAGAGCCTGATGCGGGGTTCGATCCCAGGACCCTGGGATCATGACCTGAGCTGAAGGCAGAGGCTTTAACCCACTGAGCCACTCAGGCGCCCCAAATTTTTTTTTTTTTTTTTTGGAAAGGATGAGTAAAAAACAATTAGAGATGAAACAAAACTAAGAGAAAACAAACGTGAAACTTGGATGGTTAATTCATTCATCAGATGGATGATCCAACAACAACTTCTCCCCATTCTCATAATCTCATTTCCCTCATTTAGAACATTTAGAACATCCATCTCCAACTCCTGCTGAAGCAGACGTTGGGATCAGAACAGACCAATCCAGGCAATAAGATCGTCGTGGTCTTCATCTTTTAGTTATCATCCTAAATCATCCTAAAGTTATCATCCTAAAGTAACAGCCTTCATCCATGCATTGAACATATATGAAATGAGCACCTCCTATAAACAAGGAACTGTTAGGTCACCGAAGATTCACAGATAAATAAATAAATGAAATGATGTCTCTCCCTCCAATAGTTTTGGAGACCGATGTGTAAACCAGCCAAGGGATTGAAGAGAAGACAAGACTAACCTCGAAGAGTTAACACCATTCAAGACAAGAAACAAAGATGTAGATCTTCCCATGAAAGTCACATTTAGTCCCTATTTTCCTTGAGCTCTGACAGTGAATGGCAACTGTGGAGAATGGTAAATGGTTTCATAAGGAAAGACCACGGAATTCATTAGGATAGAATTGAGGGAAATGAGATTATGAGAACAAACTTTAGTTTTGTTACAAATCACTCTGGTCTGGTAATGGAGCCCTATGAGGCGGATGCTAGGCAACTCTTACCAACCGGAAGTCAGGATGCACAAAATGGCATCCGACTCATATTTTCCAGATAGAAGAGGAAAGACATTACACACAGTACCTTTGACAAAACAGGGAAAATTATACGGCAGCAACTAAATCCCAAATTACAGAAATCAAACTGGAGGAAAGCATAATGAACTTGGCAGAGAGGAAAAAAAATCGAAGCTAGGTACTTTGGTGAAGAGTTAGAGTGCAAATAATAGAAGCAAGTGCTCTTCCTCCTCAGAACCCCCAAGAGTTTGAATAATCAGAGACACAGATTACAGTGGAAAGAAGGGTGAGGCAACTGTCCACGAAAAGATCCCTTGATTGATGATGGATAGAAACAGCTTCACTCACCTGGGTTTGTGACCCCACTGAAGAAGCCAGCTGTCCTCAACCAATGGACAAGCCAGGAGCTTTGGCCATAGTAAAAACAGAATCCCACGCAGAGCTGAATTTGCACTTAAAGCCTCTAAGAAGTAGGAGAAGATATTAGAGCCAAACGCCCTTTCATAGAAAAGTAAGGGAGGATAGGCTCCATCAGAGGGAATAAGCCTAGGCGGAATTAACAAGGGCTTCAAAAGAAAGAGATTCAAGCAGCAGTGAAAGAAACAATGAAAATTTATAGGAAGATACAATGGAAATGTAAGACCCCACTTAAAAAGAAAGCTTCAGACTCCGCCAAAGGAAAGGCTGCCCAAGATTGGTGGAGGTGAGAGGGGGAAAAAATAAACACAGACCAATTATCTATCCTCCTGGACCCTAAGGAAAACTGTGTTGAGAGGTAGTTTTAGGAATTCTTATGGGCATGCGAAGACTTTTCCAGATGATTAAAAAAGAAACAAACCAAAGCAATTATAAAAATCAAATCAATTCTTCAAGAAAAGGAAATGTACCAGGGATTCTTAGCTTAGGACAGAACAGGATTTAAATTAACATCATAATGAGACTCTCCCTGTGGATTTAATAAGAAGTAAAGATGGGTGGTTAAAATCTGTCAGAATAAAAAGCAAGAGGATAACAACTGAACCTGGATGAATAAAAAAGATAGCAATTCATGCATTCCGATAAAAAAATATACTTCTAATTAACAGAGTAAATAAGCCTTGGTAGATGAATTTGCTTCAGGGGAGGTGGGAAGAGCAGGGGATAGGATGGAACAGACTTTGGAGTCATCTCATAAGCAATTTGGAATAACCGGCCTTTTAACATTAGGGCTAAGTAAAACTGTGATTCAAAGTAGAATAAACAGCATCTTTAACGAAACAGAGAGTAACACAAACCACACTTTTTGGCATGGGCAACCGACACGGGCGACTGGAGACAGCACCTGGGTGGGGGGTGGCTTCAGCCAGGGGGACGGGCAGAGCCATGGGTCTTGTCCCAGGACACCATCGCCATCTTTCTCTGCTTTCTCCAGTTTATTCCGCACTCTGCGGCCACAAGAGACGGACCTAGGTCTTGCTTCCTTTCGCTCTTGCACCAAGACATTATTTTCCTAGCGTCTCTACACCCTGTGCTCTCCCTGTCACTCAGACACTCAGCTGGGACGCGTACCCGGAGGTCAATAAACTGACCTAGCCCAGAAACAAGTATGCGCTGGCCTGCGTCTTGGTTTCAGCCCGCAGCATCCTGACCGCTTGACGGTGGGCTTGTTTTGACGGGAAGGATGGAGTGAGGAGACGACAACCGGAGGGAAAACAGGGCTCGCTCCAGATATAACGTGTTGTATGAGGGACAGCAAACATCCTTAAATGGGCAATGATACAGCCCCAGAAAAGGTGTTTCAAAAGCAATTCATTATCTTCACATCAAAACAAAATTCAGGACTAAGGTGTATACACCGAAGTCAGTTTCTCTATATACACACGGTCATGATAGCTACTGTTGATACTGTGCTTATAACGCGTTGGACATTGTCTTAAAGAGCTGACATACATTCGTTGAGCTAATCACCATCCCATCTACAAGGTACTGGCGGTTATTATGTTCATTCTCAGCGAGATTAGGCACAGAGAGGTTCTAAAACGTACCTGAAGTCACACAGCAGGTGACAGCCAGGAGCCTGACCCACTTGAAAAACACTGAACTCTACAGCTAGGAGCCCAAGCAATAGACACAAGACTGAGAGTATTTGGTTTTTAAGGGCCAAGAGGCTCTGAAATCACTCCGTTTATTTTCCTCACATTCTGAGATTTTTGTTTCGTAGTCTTGTTTCTTCCTGGGCGGTGACGGGGACACAGTTCACCGGCGCCTTCACTAAGGACCACTGAAGTCGAGACACGGGAGTGGCCTACAGTGGCCATGAGAGGGCTAGCAACTCAGATGAAAGACGGTAAAAAGGGCAATTGCAAACAAAACTTGTCCGTATTGGCTTAAATTAGGTCATTGATTTCAGGCCTCAGCCTTTGCTTTATATAACCTCGCTACAGTTTCCATGGATCACAGGGGCCGGCTGCCAGCAGGAGTCTCCAGAGTGAGGGGGCTGGCCAAGCCTGTTCACCCCGGGGCAGGGGAAGGCTCTGGGAACACTAGCACGAAGGTTGCCCATGTTGTCCACGGGCACCGAGGATGAACGAGATTCGGAAGGACTTAGCTTGTCTCCACGCTGAATGCGTCCGCGAGCCCCATTAGCAATACTTGGCCAGAAATAGGGAGCGTATCCTGGAGCCAGGGGGAACCTGGTCTTTCTCAAGGGGTAGTTACAGCCCACATTTATTTCTGAATAAATATGCTCAAATGACAGAGTGGCACAATACTCCTGATTTGAAAAAGAAATGAGTGAAATGTTTAATGGTTTCGTATATATAGACATATTCTGGTGTTGAGAACATAAAAAAATTCCTGGTCACAAACCATAGTAAAAGGTGAAAAAGGATCCAATGTTGCTGACAAACAATATACACACAATTCTTGATTATCTAGTGTGAACTGCTGGGATAAGATCCTCACACAGCCAAACAAGTAGGCAACACTGTAGCAAATAACAATAAACCAGGGTTTCTCACCCTTGTCACATGTGACACTGAGGTTCAAATTATTCTCTGTTGCGGGAAACTGTGCCACACGTTGTGGACTATTTCACAACATCCCTGACCTTGACCCCCAGGAAGTCAGCAACCCTCACCCACCCTCAGTCCTACCCAGGGTCCCCTTGAGAGCCAAACTGTCATGCCCAAGGCCTGTGATTCACCACTGTCGGGGACATAAGAATTGATCAGGTATTATCTTATCAAGAAACTATTAAATTCAGATTTTAATTTGTATTACTTTTTAGACCACAAATTATTCTCTATCTAGAATATGATGCTCACAGATTCCTTAAGCAGAGAACAGGGAGCACGGTTTAGACAGCACAGGGCTCTAAGAAAACCTAAGAGAAGTGCCTTTTTACATGTAATTTTTATCTGCTTTCTATTCTCTATCAGTAATGAGAAGGAATAAAGACACAACTTGGGATTACTGGCCGTTTCTAAAAACTCTGAAAGTTGTTCTGCCAAAGTACACAGAAGAACATTGTGAAAGCCAAAGCTAAAACACTAAACAGAAGAACGTTGGCATTTCTTTGAGGAATGTGGTCTAACCAAATAGAAGCACTGGGGAAAAAAAAAACAAAAAACGAGTTAAGCATAAACCCAAGCTCAGTATATATGCGTCTTCAGCCAAGAAGATAAGGTTCTAGCTGACTCTTCCTTGTTTTGTCTTTGTAAATGACGGCACAAGTGACTACTTAGCTAATGAGGAAGGACTTCTTTTGTTTTTAATAAAGAATTATTTATTTTTAGAGAGAGACAGAGAGAGAGAGTGAGAACAGGGGGAGAGGCAAAGGGAGAGGGAGAAAATCCTCAATCTCACTCTGGGCTGAGTCTGCGGAGTCCAACTCGGGATTCGATACCAGGACCCTGGGATCATGCCCTGAGCTGAAATCAAGAGTCGGTTGCTTAAGCAACTGAGCCAGCCAGGCGCCCCAGGAAGGACTTCTTTAGAGCTGTTTAGGAATCTTTTTCAAAGAGGGACTTCACATATTCAACCTATAAAAGTCATCCTTTGCTATATTAGTCACCTTGCACTGATATAACAAAATACCCTAAACTGTGAGGCTTTAGCAACAGACGCTTATTTCTCAGAGTGCTGGGGCCTGCGAAGTCCAAGTTCAAGGTCTCAGTAGATTCAATACCTGGTGAGAACCATTTTCCAAGCCTTCAGAAAGCCAATGAGGCAGGAAGAGAGAGAAATCTGGTGTCCCTGCTCTTCTTATAAAGACACTAATCCCATCCTATGTGCTCAATTCATGATCTCATCGCTACCTACTCACCTCCCCAGTGTCCCCCCCCCACCAAGTCCCATCATGTTAGAGGTTAGGGCTTCAACCTCTGAATTTTGAAGAGCCAAGAACATTCAGTTCCCAACATGTGGGAAAAATTAGAACTGCGTTATGGAGAGATTTGTTCTAAGAGGAAGGCCTGTCTTTGAGAACACCAAAGCATTATGTAAATAACACTGCCTTGATCCAAGACTGAGTAAATATGAAATGATAATCTTTACTTATAATTCAGGTAGCATTTGCAAATCACATGACCGGAAAAGGTTCGAGTAAGTCAACATTTGTTAGGAGCGTTCCTATTTTCATGACGTGACAATGTAACTTTGCCCAGACAGAAAGACTGAGACCTCAGGGGGATACACACTCACTTCCTGTGTATGCTGAGACTAAGCTGGAAACTGAACTGAACTTCAAACTTGGACGTCAACCTTACTTCTCACAGCGTGACCAGAGGACTGACGTTATCAGCATCACCAAGGAGCTCATAAGAACCAAAAAAAATCTAAAAACAAAAACAAAAAAACTAAAAAATCTCAATACCCGACTGAGATATATTTAATCAGAATCTGCATTTTGACAACATAACAAGGTAATCATCACACTCACTGAAGTTTGAAAAGCCCTGCTCTAGAGAATTCGATTTTATCATTTAGGATCATATTGTACAAAACCTTTTGTGCTAACCAAGCCAAATATTTTTTTTCAAAATGGTCTTTTTAGAACTTCATGGAATATATGAAAAAAGTTCCTTAAAGACCTTGTGATTTTCCGGGAATAATATATTGTATTGAAAATACAAGAATAGAAAACAAAATAAATGTAACTAGTAAAACGATGACTAAGCTCATCATTTATTGTGGATGTTTTCAAAGACAGGTAATTCTGATTGAACTCAACAAGGGCCATGCTTCAAGCTCTAAAAAGAACCTACTCTCTGACCAATTACTGTACCCACGTTGGATACTTCCCATCATTTCTTTTTTCTTTTTTTAAGATTTTATTTATTTATTTGACAGAGAGAGATCACAGTAGACAGAGAGGCAGGCAGAGAGAGAGAGGGAAGCAGGCTCCCTGCTGAGCAGAGAGCCCGATGGGGAACTCGATCCCAGGACCCTGAGATCATGACCTGAGCCGAAGGCAGTGGCTTAACCCACTGAGCCACCCAGGCACCCTTTCCCATCATTTCTTACTGGTCACAGATTTTGGTTCTTCCCCACAAACATAGAAAAAGCTATGTTAGCACTAACAAGAAAATAAAACAGTTATTTAAAAATTTTGGCCAAAAACTAGAATGCAGTTTATTTTGAAAGCTTCCCTTTCTTTATTTCACCTAATCTTCCTTCCTTCCTTCCCCTTCCCTTCTTTCTTTCTCTGTTTTTTGCTTAAGAGTTTAAGATAACAGATGTCATTCATTACCAACAGCTGACCAGACTTTGTGATCTCAAGTTTAAGATAACAGATGTCATTCGTTACCAACAGCTGACCAGACTTTGTGATCTCGGCCACTGAGTGCTTTTGAAACTTCTGAGATGAGGAGATCTGGGGAAGCTTGGCAGAAGTCCCCCCACACCAACCCCAGTGGTTAACACTGCTCTTCTTTTAAAATGATAAGCCAAGGCTCAACGCACAAGATTAAAGAACATCAATAAATAGCAGGCAATTAGTTCAATAAATGAAAAACAATCTCATGTAATTAAAAAGCAATTGTAAAAATCTTTTTAAAAATGAAATAAAATTAAACTCAGCCACTGAACTGTAGACAAAGACATTTCGGGTACATTGAAGGGGTTCATTTGGCTCAGCAGCCTTTTTATTCCCCGACTCAGAACAATAATACTGGAACAGGAAAGAATGTCAAAAAGGCGGAAGATTAGAAGCTTAAAGCCCATAATCCTTGTGGTGGCAGCCAAAAACATCATTAAGGAGGAACACTCATTTATGTTTCCATTCTCTTCCAAACCTAATCTTGCTTTTTTTTCAGGACCTCCAGAAGGAACAACAATTGGGGGTCAATGTTTGAACAGTGTTAGATGACTGCTTCTTGGACCCAATGACCTCACTCAGAATGAGATTGCAGGAGTAGGAATTTTGAAAAAGATATTTGTCTCTTTCAAACCTGGAAAAGTCATCCTTCTGCAGAAGAATGCTGGGAACACTAGGGTGTTGGCTCTAGAGTTTGCTTTGGGAAACCTCCTGGCATTCCACAGGGAGGATGAAAGACAGTCAGCTGTCCGGGAAAGCTTTGCCCTCAACATCTCAGCTTGCTATATACAGTAACAATCTCCATAGGCCTACTGCCCTCCCAAGCCCTGCAAAAAACATCAGCTCTAAACAAAACATCGCATCTTTCCCATTTCCGATCCTCTCCTGCCTTTTTACAGGACCAAGCAAGAAAAAAATAGCAAACCCCAAGGACTAGCCACTCAAGTCTGGGCAGCTGATCACCTTCCTGAATATTAGACGAAATCAAAGAGCAAGAAAACTCATTTTAGAGAGATATGGGCATAACGTTTTCCCACAACTATGAACGTGGCTTTCCTCATTTGTTTCTCCATTATCTATATATTACACTCCTTATGGAAACAAAACATTTCTTTCTAGCTTATGTTGGAATCCCGGGGAATCTCTTGGGATCTCTCATTATCTTGCTCATAAGGCCATTATTTACTGAGTTCCGCCCCTATGCCAGGCACTGAAATAGTCACTTAATGAACTTCACCTAATTTACTTTTTTTTTTTTTTAAGATTTTATTTATTTATTTGACAGAGAGAGACACAATGAGAGAGGGAACAGAAACAGAGGGAGTGGGAGAGGGAGAAGCAGGCTTCCCGCTAAGCAGGGAGTCCGATGCGGGGCTGGATCCCAGGACCCTGGGATCATGACTTGAGCCGAAGGCAGGCGCTTAATGACTGAGCCACCCAGGCGCCCCCCCCCCCAATTTACTTCTTAATGTACTTCTGAAAAATGGGGAAAATGATTCCCATTTTTCAGAAGAAGAAAGTTGGACTGAAGGAAGTGAAGGTAATTACAATAAAAACTCCACTGATCAGGTTTTGGTTTTTTTGAACATTTTATGTATTTATTTGACAGAGAGCGAGAAAGCACAAACAGCAGGCACAGCGTGGGGAGAGGGAGAAGCAGGCTCCCGCTGCGCGGGGACTGAGCCACCCAGGCGCCCCCTTCTAAGCAGGTTTTAGACACCAAAGGTGATGGTGTGTGGTCTACCCTCAGCATCCGACATGAAGTCTTTCTGGAAGACTGCCAATAAATATTTGTCCCACTGAAGAGATTTGAAGAGAAAGGGCTTTATTCATTAGATAAGGAGGCAGGTCCTCTGAGGGAAACGTACCACGCAAGAGAAAAGGAGCTGGTGGTCATAAGCAGCAAACTCAAGGCCATAATCATTTATAAATTCCAAGATCAATCACCTAAAATTATAATAATGGAAGGAAACACTTTATAAATAAACCTGAATTTCAAAGAATCAAAAAGAGTGGACATAAACGTCTTAAGTGTTTATGACTTAAAGTAAAGGAAGGTCTGCTGAGTTGCCCACAATACTGGGAATAAAATGAAAAGGGCGAGAGAATGGAAAGCAAGAAGTTGAACAAAGCGGGAACCCGAGTGCCCTGGTGACATGGTCTAGCTTTAAATCAACTTAGTGTCTTCCGGGATGGACTAGAGATTATAGAGTTCTATGAAAAATATACAGATGAAAAAACCATTTTACTTCTTTTCCAAATATTTTACTTCCTCCGAAACCCAAAGGTAGCATGGACGCATTTTCCCCCTCAGGCTTCCTAACCTACCAGGTTAACATTTATGTAGGGCTTATCTCCTGTGATGAATTGTAGAGTTTCATTTTTTCACCTCCATGATAGAACAGTTTTAAAGAAGGCACCATATTTATTATATTTAGGGGCTTTACAGTTTAAAGACATTTGGGGAAAGAAGAAAAACAACGGGTTTTGTGACGTACTCATCTCAATGTTTTTATCAGATCCTCAATGACTACAAGCACCTCCCTTATGTCCCAGTTGAAGTTCTGAACCCGGTCACCATGTTGCCACCTCCGATTTCCACCCCAGCACATCAGTGTTCTTTCTTAGATCTGTCCTGTGGGTGGTAGATGAAATTATACCCATGCTGGCTTGGGGAAACCATGAATCGTGTATTTGTAAATTCTGAAATCACTGCTATTCTGTGCTCAAGGCATTCTATGATTACTTGAAAATTGAAAATCATTGAAATCGCTGCACCTTTCAAGGAAAA
This sequence comes from Mellivora capensis, assembly GCA_004024625.1. Taxonomy (NCBI): domain Eukaryota; kingdom Metazoa; phylum Chordata; class Mammalia; order Carnivora; family Mustelidae; genus Mellivora; species Mellivora capensis. The sequence goes on along the minus strand of PISX010002184.1, from coordinate 20,027 downwards.
AATAATTTTAAAAATATATGAACATCCTCACTTGAGAAGTAGGTACTGAGAATTTCTGGTGAGATTGCAATTGCTTCCAGGATCCGAAGACAAATAAGACAAGTGAGCTTGCTGGCCTCCTACAGGTCCCATCACACAAGTGATTACATCGGTGGATTGACCGATGCCATCGCAGAGCATTTAGGGCTCTGTGGAGGCTCTGACAAAGGGCAGGATGTGGGCAAGGAAAGGCTGGCTTGGGGAAGAAGGTCTACTCTAGAAAACAAAGGACAGAGATGGAGTTAGTGAGAACAGCATGCTCCTGAGGGGGAAAAGATGCAGGTGGCGGGGGCGGGTGCTCACTCGGGATGAAATAAAAGGAGGCACGCAGGCCCGGAGCAGGGAGAACACAACCACATCAAAGCTCTTCCGGGTAGCACGGGACGGGCCGGAGAAGATGAGAGAAGCAGCAGCTGATGTGACTGGAGACAGATGACCAAGACTGTTGAGGAAATACTGACTGGTGACATGTGGGTCGTGGGGGGTGGTGAGGGCGGGAGACCTGTGGCACTGTGGAGACTAACTGAGGAGCCAGCTGGATCTTTGCAGGCACTCGGAGCAGAGACCATGGGGATGAGGGTGGGGCAGGAATACAAATTAGAGATGGAGGTATGGTTTTGAGGATGAAGGACCTGGGTGACCTAGACCTTGGATACTGTGAGGGACATTGAGGGCTCAATAAAAAAGAAATCATCAAGAATTGTTTCCGAACTTCTGGATGGAGCGACTATATGGAAGATGGCCGAAGGAAAGACAAATTAAGGAGCCGTTGTGGTGGTGACGTGGTAAGTTCCATTCATGACATTAAAATGCAGGTGCCGGAGGAAGATCCAAGTATTGGTATTTCAGCAAGCTGTTCAATATTGGGCTCCGAAGAGTGGGGATAAGGGCATAAAGGGATCGAGTCAAGGCTTTCATCAAACCAGAGATGGTAACTGCAAACAGTGAAGCAATGAGGATGTTCAGGGAGCATGGGAGGAAGCCAGATCCCCAAGGGTCACTTACCTTTAAGAGAGGTAACAGAAAAGGAAGCACAAGTAGGAGATAGAGGAGATGGAATGGGAGGGAGAGAAGGAACACCAAGAGTGGGCTTAGCTCCTCTCTTGACTACCTTGAGTCAATATAAAGGCATTTCCAGAAAATAGGGGTGGAAGCCACATTAGACTGTCTCGCAGAGTGGAACAGAGGGGAAGAAACTGCTCCCTAAGGGTAAGCCAAGAAGAGCACTTCTCAAATAATCTGGCCTCTTGACACCTGTATGCTGCCAAGCATGACTGATGAGCCATCAAAAACACTTGCTCTCCTGTTGTTCACATGCGTTGATTAAAATGCACTGTTGGGGCGCCTGGGGGCTCAGTCAGTTAAGTGTCCTATTCTTGGATTCAGCTCAGTTCAGGAAGTCAGGGTTGGAGGACCAAGCCCCGAGATCAGAGCGGAGTCGCCTTCCCCTCTCTGTCCCCAGCTCCCACTTGCTCTCTCTTGCTCCCTCTCTAGAATAAATAAGCAAATCTTTAAGAAAAAACTGCGGTGGAAGTTAAAAGTGAAAAATGATCCAAATATTTATTAATTAATTTAAAACAACAATAACTCCATTAACAAGTACTATATTTTTAACAACATAACTCTATTTTCCCCAAAAAAGTATGTGGTCACAAGAGTATCTTTTCTGTTTCCAGATACAACTCAATATACACCTTAATGAATGAAAATGGGTCTTCCCTATCTACTCCTGGATGCAATTTGTAGCAATATTATAACAAACAGGACATAAGACAGAAAGCCCACCTTCCCTTCAAATAGGAGAAAAAATAACTTCCCTTTCATTGTAATGAGGGCAAGGAGGCAATTTTGGGTGTAGATTTAAGTAAAAGAACAGGTTTTGAGGCAGGAGAATGAGGGACTTTTCAAACAGTAGGTCGTACTTTCCCAAATATAGGATCATGATGCAGTGAAATGAGAGGACAAAAATTTTGAAAGCGTAGAGAATATCTAAGTAGAAATACTCAAGTGACCCTTTCGTCTCATGAAATCCACAGAACAAGATCTCCTTGGAAAAATGCACATGAAATATCACAAAAGGTATTTGCATTCATTGAGAAATTCGTGAGCCACCTGGAAAACTAAAATTCATGACGAAAGGTTTTAGAAGAAGCAATGCAAGAAATGCAACATCGCTGGCCCTTCTGGAGAAAAGTCAAGAACATGGTGGCTGTTTTCAGCTTTTTGTAGACTAGTGATATGGTATTATCATGCAACAGAACAAGAGAGTAACATGATGATGTCTGAAGCAATACCATTGTTCTGGGCATATCTCAACCACGTCATGTAGAAACAAATGTTGTTTATAAATAGAAACACTGATGGAAGCTCAAATCCAATAGGCATCAGCTAGACTAGAAACCTCCCAGAGTCAACCAACCTCTGCTCTTCTCTGCACCCACGAAAATCCAAAAACCCTCTCCAGAAAAATGATAAGAGAATCAGTCAATGACTAAGATGGTGGCCAGCGCAAGGGCACATGAAACCATCCCCTCAAACGTCACTGAAGTGCCTTTAACTTCTGGAACATGTTGTTCCGTTAGAGGCTCTTAACCTTTCCTAGGACACAAGCTCCTTTCCCAGTCTGCTGAAGCCTCAGACTCTGCAAAACAGTGATTTAAAGGCATAAAATAAAATAATTAGAACTGGAATTTAAAACTGATTTTATAATACAGAAAAATGCATGTGTCAGTTACCACCTTCCATAGAGAGATCTAGCACTATTTTTACAACCTAGTTGTGTCACACATATCCAATGTGAGGGGGACTGCTAGCAACATAAACAGTAGTTTACAGCCTAATGGGAAGGCAAACCTATAAAGAGATAAATTGAATAGATTGAAAAAATATTAAGGTAGTGCACGCACTCGAGGAATTCGATACAGAGGAGGGTCTCTTAGTTTCCAGGAGGAGATGCTATCTGAGCTGAGCCCTTAGGTCATGAAGATTTTATCCTTATCTATAAATTAAGCAAAAAAATTTTCAATTAAGTAAGGGTAGTCTCTGGATGACTATGGAAAGAGATTATGCAAAAATGAGATGAAACCTTCTCAAAAACTTTTTAGCAGGGTTACAAAAACAAAGGATTTTAAACAAAGATGGAAAAATATATATTCGCAACTTCTTTTGTAAAAGGGCTCAAGGCTCAATATCTACTTCCCATGGCCCTAGAGCAAGTATCAGGTGGAAAAATCCAGATACCTTTTAATTTCTTCCTTTGCTCATAAAGCAAAACAAAACAAAACAAAACAAAACAAAAAAACGAAAAAAAAAAAACAAAACCCAAACCCCAAAACCCCAACTATTATCATATGTCTCATCTTCAAAGAGGCAAAAAGGGTGAACAAAGGAGTCACAAGACACCAATTAAAAGATCCTCTGACCACAGGAATTTTTTATTTAAAAATCAGAAACTAGAATTTAATCCCATGAAAATTTACCTTGAACGAGTGCCAACCAAGGTTATAAGCGTAATAAGAACTTATACAAATCTAAAGGGGATTGATGATCAAGACTGTAATTTGAGAAATATGAATCCGAGTTTGAGAAAACCTCCGGGCCTTCAAAGAGTACATCGTACAAGGTGTTGACAGCCATGTCAGTGGTGTCTTCCCACGCCAGGCGTGGGAGGGGAAAGTGATGGCCAGCGATGGACACCAGGCGAAAGTGTGCGGAGAAGGAGATATACCAACACCACTCCAAGAAGTGATCTTGTCAGAGAGACAGACAGAAAACAAGAAAGACAGAGAGAAAGAGAGAGAAGGGAGGAAAGCAGGGAGCTAGAGACCATAGAAAACACTTATAAACAATACATTTACAATTGCTTAGTAAATGCTAGCATTTCCTAATAGCACTTCAGCATTGAACACAAGATGGACAAGTTCTTTCCCTTTAACATGAGATACGTTACCCAAAGGGCTGTTAGTTTCTTCCTATGTTTGTGAAGAATTCTAAAAAACCAGCAAATTTCCGGAAAGCTCAGTGTCCAAGGGCTGCGGTGAATATGCTAAGGGACTATGACCTTGAAATGATCACAGTCACAGGTAAACAACAGTGTTACAAAACATATTTCAAAGGGAAAGACTGGTAGATTTTCAGGAGATAATAAGCAGCTCTCCTCTCAATCATGACCATTCGTAAACAGCAGGTTTTGCTACATGAGCAAAAAAACATGAAGAGTTCAAATACATCCACATTCAAAATTAGCTGCAGGAAAGAGTTAATTTCAAATATCAATCTATATATATCTAACTATATATACTTATATAAATAAACATATATAGATATATAGATATAGAACTATATATAATATATAACATATTATATATATGAATGTATATATATTCATAATATGTAAATGGCAGCTGGGGGCTAGTCAGGACATTTTAGTAATGGTAGGAGCCTGAGGAATCAATCATATCCCCCTTCTAATTGTAGTGAAAACAAGAAACAGGAAAGGAAATAGAAAAACCTAAAGTCTCATTTCACCTACTTCTGATTCTGCTCTCGAAGAGCCCAGGAACTTTCATTTCACTGAACTCCTAAGGGGAAAGTCTACAGTCACTGTTGTCTGGTAGCCCATTATTCCCCCAAGAGGAACCCATATATCTCCCTTCTTCAGACTTACTTCCAGCATTCATAATGTGTGCTGGGGTGGGTGGTGGTGGTAAGAAAAACAAACAAACAAACAAACAAAAAAACGCTTTTGTTAAAATATCACCTGAAAATACCATATGAAAACAGGTTAAATAGAAAATTGAGTTGATAGGGGCAAAAGGGGTGTTAGTAGAGGAATATTGATACAAAATTTTTTCAGCACGTTTCTCCAAATACATTAGATCAATAAGACAGTTTTGATCACACCAAAGATGAAAGAGATGGGAATGTTCAGCTGGGGAGAAAAGAAAGAATGAAGAAGGTGAGGGTTGCAAGTCTCAGAACTATCTCTATGAAAGTCATGCATATTGTCCAACAACATTATTTCTCTGGAGAAATGGGGGCCAACCTAAGATGCTCGGTGTGGCTGTACTTGTAATGCAGACATGTTATTCTCAAGTTTTAGATGTGTCCAATGATTCCAATGGGAGACAAACCATCCAAGCAGCATTCTGCTGTCAAAATAGAACATGGGTAAACCCGGATCATATGTGCCATTTAGAATGGCGAACAGAACACTGGGGACCACAAATGGATTCACAATGCTTTCCCAGGCTCTCCACATCCTCCTTAACTTTTTAATGTTCACCATCTAAATAAAGTATCTAGAAATACACTGAAATTCAGGCCCTCATAATGTCATAGAAGAGATCCCCCCAAAAAGCCTACAAAATTCCATGCATCCAAAAACCAAAGAAATCTATCATGTAGCATGAAGGGTTTCAATACCATCTGGTAATGATTTATGGAAAAAGAAGTGTGGAGTCAGACCTGTTACTGAAGAACCGAAAGCTCTCACCAGTATGATCATGAACATGGGAAAATAACTTACTCGCTTTCTGGTTTAAGATAAAAGGAAGACACGTAAAGCATGACGGTAGGGCGATGACAAAATGCTTTCTTAATAAATGCTAGGTCCTACCAGTATTGGACATTCTCCTTCATTCTCCTTCACTGATTTTGTGTTCCCTCTTCTCGAACATTCTACCACGTGACAAAAGCATTCATGTTGTCCATACATTGACTGAGCTTCAAAACCTGAGGGAGTGGGACACCTGGGTGGCTCAGTTGGTTAAGCGGCTGCCTTCGGCTCAGGTCATGATCCCGGCGTCCTGGGATCGAGTCCCACATCGGGCTCCTTGCTCGGCGGGGAGCCTGCTTCTCCCTCTGCCTCTGCCTGCCACTCTGCCTGCCACTCTGTCTGCCTGTGCTCGCTCTCTCATGCTCTCTCTCTCTGACAAATAAATAAATTAAAAAAAATTAAAAAAAAAACAAAAACCTGAGGGAAGCAGAATCTGGGGTTCCAGAATTTCATACTACTTTGTGACTGGGAAATATAGAATATATATCCCACGACTCTCCGTGCCGATGCAAAGTATTTCAAGGATGTTATCGTTGATTAAATTGAGAGGGAACAAGTAACAAAACAAAACAATTTACACTACAAAACAACTTTTACAACACATAAAAGGCTTTTGAAGTAATTCAAATACATCTTTGACAAATAAAACTTCAAGCCAAATCAATGATACACCTTTTCAACTATAATCTGAAAGAAATTAGATAATCCAATACTTGAAATCGGGCAATTAAAAGTTACACTGACAGGAATTGGTTAATGAATTATGGTGTCTTATATGGGAAGGATTAGCAAAGCTCTATTTGAATTACCAAATGGGGATATTAAGATAGAAGGTAGAAGCAACACGTATTAACTTACCACTAAGTGTTATTACATGAAGTCTTTGTGGCAATAACTTTTTAATTCCTTTTCACTTAGCCAAGATATACTCCTATAAAACCACCAAAACTCTTATTTATTGTCATACTGACCAACGTTAATTTAACAGTGAAAGTCACCATCGTACAAACAGTAAATCCATAGCCCTATAAGATTTAATTAAAAGACATTTATCATCCAGACACTAAGAGAGTGGAAGGAAATAAAAGACAAAAACATCACCTTTTGGATTGCTGACAACTATGGCGAGTTTTTGGCTGGGAGAGCTGAACATCCCCAAAATAGGAACTGATCTAAAATCAACACTCTAAGGAGGTTGATTGGTGGAAACACCAGATCCCCCCAAACTAGAGTTTGCCCATTTAAAGACTGCTAAGAAATGTTCAAGGAACCAAGTCATAAATACAAGAGTCTACAACATACACTTCAAATGAGACCACATATTTTTGCTTTGCAAATGTAACTAAATCTATAGTCCCTAAGCAATTCCTTTTCTATCTGATCAGCACCTACACTTGCTAGAAAATTCTCTACACTCCTTTGCTTAGCTGATGTTGCATTTCTTTTGTGTACCTAGAAATTAGTCTATGAATCCAGACTCTTTATGAGCCATAGACGGCCCCATCTGACATTTCCCTTACTTCTTTTTGTTTCAATTTCCAGGTTTCTAAAATTAATGAAATACCATGATCTAATAAACAGGGCTGATATTAATATTTATCTGAGTTTGGGATTCCCACAAAGTAGACCCCCAGACAAAGATTGTACTGCAAAGCAGGAGAAGCTATAATGTGAAGGGAGAGAGCTTAATAAACAAAGTATCATACTACTAGCTCCACAGTGGGTCATGGTAACTTACCCCTAATAGGAAATTCTGAAAGCAGTGGAAAGCCTCCATCCCTGAAACACCACTTCTGAGGAGCAAGGGAACCGGGGTATTTATATACCAACTCTTGTCAGTCATTTCTGAAACACTCCTGGATAAAAGTAAAGCAGCAAAAACAGTCCCAGGAAAATATCTCAGCCACGGAGATTCAGATATGGGCTACTGGGAGTCCTCTAATACACAGTGACATGGTATGATGCAAGAGATATGAGTGGGTTGGGTGAATTACTGTACATAAGATGCCCAGAACCGTATAGAGGAGATGGAAAGCGTTCCATAAATGTCACTTACCATTACGGTCAGGATTATTAGTATCGGTAGGGAGGAGGCATTGGACAAGCTACCCGGTATTGATGTCCATGTCCTGCTACCAGGAAGCCAGTTCAGTCCCCCAGCAGAGTAGCTATTTCAAAACATGTAATGATCATCAATATGCTGATTGTCATTCAACCAGAGGTTCACGCTGAACAACAGGGTGTCAGTTGCTTTTGTGCACTTATAATCTATGAGAAGAGAACATGTACCAACAACGGCCAACCCAATACACGAAGTCCTCTTCCAAGAACCACTTAGTCTTTCTCCCCCAAATCCACGGCCTCTGCCTTCGCTTCCATTTTCAGGCACGACTCCGAAAATCTCATGACAGGTTGTAGCTGGTTTTCTTCATTCTCAGTGCTATGGAAATGCCTGACCCAGAACGGAGGCCGGCCACAACCTGGATTCAATTGTCACAAAGGACATAAACAAACACTAAGTATTTCCTCTTCGCAAGCGTTGCATTTACTAAATTCCTTATGGACTCAAATAGGGAAACTCAAACACCAAATCAGCTGGAAGTAGCCACCACTAATCCAGGCCACTGAAACCAGATGATACCAAATCCACGGATGGAGCATTTGTTGCATGAAAGTGAATTTGTACCCTGGGCAGCCAGGTGGGAGGTGGGGTGAGACAGGTGACTATGATGGAGGAGACAGGTCCGCAGCCTCATTAGGCAGAAGTGGTAGAGCCACACAAAATAGCAATTATCACAGAAATGCTTATTTTAAACGGAATATTATGGTGAGAAAGAAATCTTAAGATTTGTCATCAGGCACTACATGCTGAGCTGTCCTCTGATTCAAAGTGGCCTGAAGTGGGCTGTCAGTCAGGGTGCATGGGGAGTGCACCTTTCAAAAATGCTCTCATTATCCTTTGTCTCCTCTAATAGCAACACCCCAATTTGTTCGCACAGTTAAACTTGTCCAGATAAAACCCCATTTTCCTAGCCAACCTCCTTTCCAGATATGTGCATCCAATGAGTTGCGTATCCTTGGCTTTGGGTCCTTTCAGACTTTCCTCTCTGACTGGAGCCAACAAACTCCTTATGCATCCTACTGTCAGTCACCTTGACATTGGAAACCAAGTTGTAAGAATGCGACAGCAGACGACATCCATCATTCACTGATGGATGATGAAGATACCATATTGAATTTTTAGTACCCACCTCTGAACAAGTCTTATAGAAAATGTACATTTTTCACACTTTAACATTTTAAAAAATGGGATGAGAATTACACTTGATGGTGTTTCAAATTGTGAGCGATCAAGCCATAGTGGTTTGTCCTGCTATGTCTGAAAGATGCACTCATGGCTACTTATATGGAATTATGTCTAGTGTTGATGCCACTCCCGTTAAGTCTAAATGCCACATAAAATGTCTTCCAAAAGACTGCACTATGATTCAATATTGAAATTGAAATTGGCTGGCACATAAAAAGGCTTTTCAACTATGCAACAGAACTATGCAACTATTCAACAGTGCAACAGGCCATGAATTCGGTATTAGAAAAACAAATATTCACCTTTGAAGAAGTGAACACGTTGTCACAACTTCTGGCAAAACAACAAGTGAATTCAGGACCACACGAGTAGGTGAAGCTGTGTCATACTGTGCTCCCAAAATACTCATGAAACTATTACCTCTTCCATACCCAATAAGAAAAACTCCAATGTTAAAATTTGTAGTGTGGGTTTTGGGAATCTGGGGGAAAAAAAAGTCTCACATAATAGTGGAACTTGCTACAAAACACAATAGATGGCACAAAGGAAAATACTGGATGAACAACAGTTGGCATCAGTGATTCTCAAACAGGCATCCAAAGGTGAAGAACAGCAAGAACTTTTAGGAACATCTTAACCAATATATTTTGATTCTATGTTCTTTTTTAAATAGATGTTCCAGAGTGATACAAGCGAAAAACTCTAAGACCAAAAGATGGCAAAATATAAAAGGGACAGGTAGACACAAAGGCCAGTTCAGACACCATTTCCCGATGTCGGTAACACGAAAAGAGCCTAATAAAATTCATTAGGAGGGAATGGTAACCACTTAAAACTTTATATTTAAATGGTCTTTAGAACACTTAACTGCCTTGCCAAAATTATAACCTTGGTAGAATTTAGGAAAGCTTGGGGATTCAGAGATTTTTCTTCTACGGACTTGAAAGCAAGAACATTTTCATGGGTTGTGGGAAGGATCCGTTTTGAGGGACCTGAAATTGACATTTTAAGTGCTATTCACAGCTAGTAGCTTTTCCTTTCATTACACTTTTATGACTCCGTAATAAAAGGGGCAAAGGCAGAACTACAAGTAACTAGTGTAGAGTGACTCTATCTCAAAAACCAAGATGTCTGCATACCACAAAACATTATGTGATATTTGGAAAAAATAACAGATTAGAAGTATACAAGGCAGAAGTATACAGAAATAGTATAAACATCTTCAAATCCCAAGTCTCAAAAAATACAAACAGTGATAGTTAACTCAATAAACTTTATGCAAATTGAAGAGTGTAAGTAAAACATTAACATTCATTTGCAAAAATAATTGCATATAAAAAGATCTACATTAAACTCAGTAGAATAATTACCTGGGTATGTAAATCATGATGGCCTAGAGAGAAAGGAAAATGAAGGATTTCTTCTTTAACAACATGAAGGAGTCTAATTATCACAGATGATAATGTGTTCAGAAACTGATAAAAGCATTAACTCAATCTGATATGCCCACATTAAATAAAGTTCCATCTTCAATTAAAAGTTCAGATGCAGACTGACGTAAAGTTTCCATAAGATATTTATGGAAAGCCCAATTCTCCTAAAATTTAGAAGAGAGAAGAAGGGGTACCATTTACAGATTGTGAAACTATTACACTCTTAAGAAGGAAAGGAGTTGAAATGTTTTGTGAACACCAATGAACATAAGGACTTTTTCTCCCATCCAAAAATAGTCACGGAAATCCCATTCTATCCAGGAATTTTTGCACAGAATAATTCCCTTAGCGATACTGAAAAACATACAACTGATTCTTTGTCAATGAACCTATTTTAAAATCTTTTCCATTTTGAACCACAGTTACGTAGAAATAAAAGTGGCACGTTCAAGTCCACTAGAGAACAAGCATTGTGACAAACTAGTTTCATCAGTGTTGCATCAACCACAGTGAGTACTTTGTCATGCTACTGTATTCTGGAGGTCTTCAAGGAGAGGACCAGCAACCACAACAACGGAACAACAACAACTAGCTCTGGAGAGAGAACTGCATGGTCTCCTATCTCCTCCTTCTAACATGCACCTAATTTTTTTCCTTGGTGACAAACATTCCCCATTAATCACACTGAGGACGAGGCTTGGAGGCCAAGGTGTCCCACTCTCAATGAGCCTTGGAATGTACAATCTGTCCCTGAGGAAAAAAAAAATAGCAACTGTCATTCATCCACCTAAAGAATCCTTGAAAATCCCTCCTGATCGCTGCGCATCTGATACCGGGAAGCTGACCAAATTTTGATCCTTTCCAGTACTTATCTTCCTGGAGTTCCCTGAGAGTCCACTCTATCTTGCTTCTAATTTCCAATTTTGACTACATTAGCCAGTTTGGAATTTTACTGCTGGCAAGCAAAGGACCCAAATGATCAACGATAATTGACTGGGCTTAATCGTGGCCTGGGCCTTGTGCTAATGGTCTGTAATAGGTTCCCTACTCCTACTCAGGAGATGCGGATCTTGCTCCCGTCCAGAATAGGACAGGCCCTATTAATTGACTGGGAAATAGAAACAGGGACGTGGAGCTTTTTCATTCAGCTTACCAGGATCATCCGGAGCAGAGAATTTTAAAAATCAAACGCCTAGGCCATGCCCCCAGAGAATCTGACCCAATTTGGTTGAGGTGGGGGCTGAGAACGATCCATTCTTTTTCAAAAGCAGTGTCAGATTCTTGCTATGAACAAGGCAGTAACCATGGACACTTAATCTGAAATCAGGCATGGAAAAATGAGAGAAATTATATCTTTTAATTAGAAAAAAAAAACCTGAAAATGTCAGGTGGTACTGTTATCATGGTTAAAAAGTTCTTCAGGGGACGCCTGGGTGGCTCAGTTGGTTAAGCTGCTGCCTTCGGCTCAGGTCATGATCTCAGGGTCCTGGGATCGAGTCCCGCATCGGGCTCCTTACTCAGCAGGGACCCTGCTTCTCTCTCTGCCTCTGCCTGCTGCTCTGCCTGCTTGTGTTCTCCCTCTCTTTCTCTCTGACAAATAAATAAATAAAATCTTAAAAAAAAAAAGTTCTTCAGGAGACACCAATAATGTAGCTTGGGTTGAATCCTGCTATTCTAGACTAGGGATTGGCCAACTATGACCTGTACATGCCAAATCCACCATGCTGACAGCCTTTAAAAATCAAGTTTTATTGGGAGGAAGCCACACCAATTCATTTACATATTCTCTGTAGCTATTTATATCACATTTTAAATGTTGAAAAGTTGTGACAGAAACTGCCTTGTTGTAACGCCAAAAATGTTTACTATGTGGCTCCTTATAGAAAGGTCAGCTGACCTGTCAAGTCTTTTGTTTAGTCCTCTTCGCAGCTAAGGTATATTGAACAATTATTATGCGCGAGGGGTTACACATACTACTATGAGTTCGTTATTTCCTTTTACAGCCCGCAACAACAGTCCTATCAAGTAGATACTGGAATGCCAATTTAGAGACAGGAAAACTGAGGCAAGTTGAAGTAGCTTTCTTTTATCTACATAGCTAAAAGATTGGGGAGCCAATGTAAGAATTCAGAGTCTATCTCTGTGTAGTACAAATAAATTATGTGACCAACTGACACCACATTTGGCAACCTTAAAGCTAAGGTAGGCAGAATAATGGCGCCCAAAGATATTGATGTCCTAATCTCATGGCTTACAAATACATCACATTACATAGCAAAAAGGACTTTGTTACAGTAATCAAGGTTAAGATCTTGAGATAGTTACTGAATACCAGATTATCCATTGGTCTAATGTAATCACAAGATCTTGATAATGGAAAGAGGAAGACACCAGAGGCATTGAGAGAACACATGATGATGGACTCAAAGCCATAAAGTTTGTGGTCATTTTGTTTTTACATCACCCATAGGAGATGAAAACACAAGCCTTGTTTTACTCTCTTGAGCCACACTTTACTATATAGCAAATGGCGGCAATAGAAGAACTTACTTGAAATCAGACTAATGGTTGATCATTCACAGAGCATCCATCTGCAAAATTAGATGGGGTTACAGTTGATAAATAAACATGGGGATAAAGAAATACCTAGAAAACCCAAAGGAAGAATTGAGAGATTGACTCCCCATATAACAACACTGATTTCAGCGTATCTAACTAACTAACCTACTTAGTAGCTAGGTGGTAGTGGGGATGGGGGCAGGGGTAGGGGAGATTATTACAAGGAGCTAAGGAGAGAACGAAAGCAAGCTTTGGCAAGAGCTGAATTGTCCCATGATCGAGACATATGATGAGGAATTCTTTGTTATAGGAGCAAGACTTCTTCTAACATGATTTTTTCCTTCTAGCATCCAAAAGCAAACTTCCTGATAACTAGATCTATTAATGCCACAGCCCCCGACTTTATTAAAAGCTATCATTGTGACTTCAGAGGTTATTACAAATTTGACCTATGAGGATAATACTTTAAGTACTCCTTAAAACACCAGGCAAAAATGTTCCCTAAAGGCAGTATGTCTGACTATATTAGAATACTCCAGTGTGTCGCAGGCACGGGTCTACTGACATTTAGGACCAAACAGTTCTATGTGGTGGCGCTGTCCTGTGGATTGATCCGGGCTTAACGGCATCTCTGTCCACCTTTGCCGGTAGCACCAGGACCAGTCATAGAAAACAAACAAACAAACAAAAACCTGTTTCTACACATTGCCAAGTGTCCCTTAAGGAGCCAAATCTCCCCTTGTTGAAAACCACCACGATGGCGGACAGCCCCCCTTTTTTTTTACATTACGTAATTATAACTCCCTATTATGTATGTATATGAATCTCATAAGTGCTGAAAAGCCTCACTAATTAAACATAAATAAAAGAACCAGTGGCACCAGGGAAATATTAAGAGAATTAATTCAGAGTTAGCACACAGAACTTAACCCATTGTCTCTGCATTGTTTCCTAAGTACCAGATTTTTATTTTCAATTTGTTAAAAAACAAACAAACCCTGAGATCAAAGTAAATATAATGTAAATATTCACTTGCTTTTTGTCATCCATATACCAATTCCAGAAGAGTAGGATATGACAATGTGGAAATGAACAAAGTCTACTGGAAATGGGACTTAATTCTTCATTCTACTCCTGATGTCACGTCAGCCAGGGAGACAGGACTTTTGAGAAATTAGACACGGGATGGCTACAGTATTTGCACAAAACTAAACCTATTCAGCATTCAAGGATGGCTCCAATGGAACAATCTAGAGAAACTTTTCTGGTGCCCTGTTCTTTCTTTAGATGGGCTACTGCTCCTTGTTCTTTGACAATTATTTAACGAGGATTTCTATTAGACTTACTTGCTCTCATGGCCATCTGTTTCACCTTGTGTCTTTGTATTCCTTCTCTCTAGTGTGGATAACGCCCTTTAAACCAGGGGTTTTCAACAGTATCTACATACTGAAGTTAACATGGAGAGCTTTTTGAAATGACAATGAAGCAACAGTACCTCTCATTACTGGTGGGAATACAAATAATAGACACTTTGGAATAGCCTGGCAGTTTCTTACAAAGTCAATCATCCTCTGACCATATGATGCAAAGCTTCCGCAATGCAGTATTTATTAGAAGGAGTTGACAACATACATTCACACAAAAACTTCAGCGTGGATGTCTACAGCATTTTTATTCCTAATTGAAAACAACCAAGACATGTGAAGGGTTAAATAAAGTGGTGAAGGGTAGTGAAGGGTTAAATAAAGTCTGTTACATCCAGACAGGAGAGTAGTATTTAGTGCTAAAAAGAAGTGAGCTATAAAGCCATGAAAAGAAACACTGGAAACTCAAATAAATATTAACAAGTCAAACAAGCCAACATGAGAAGGGTACATACCCCAGAACGTTCTGGAAAAAGCAAAATGGTGGAGACAGTAAAATGATCAGAGGAGACAAGACTTAGAGGGAGAGAGGGATGAGGGGTGGAGAACAGAGGATTCCTGGACGAGGGAAACTATTCCATGTAATACTAGAATGGTACATACATGCCCTTATACATTTGTCCAAAGACACAGAGTGTACAACACTGAGAGTGAACTATAATTTTATCTAAACAATGGACACCGGACGATTATGAGGGGTCAATGTAGGTTCATCGATCCTAACAAATATACCGCTCTGATAGGGAATGCTGCTAATGAGGGAGGCCTGTATTAGTGGGGACAGGGGTTATATGGAAAATCTCTGGACAGTTCCCTTAACTTTGCTGTAAACTTTAAACTGCTCTACGAAATAAACTCTTAAAACACAATCAGATTCCTGTCAAGGCCCTACCCCCCGAGATGAAGAGTTAACTGATTTTTGGCGGGGGCAGGGCAGGGGTGAGGAGAGGGGGTGTGGTGCACTGACATCAGTATTTTTTAATACTCTTCAAGTGTTATTAATGGCCTAGGCTGAACACCTATATTTAAACAAGGAGGGAGCATACAAGAACGTGCAAGCCAGTTCTACGAGCCACCTACCATTGTAAAAGAAGTTTTATTGGAATACACCCATATTCATTTGTTTACATAATAGCTACAGCTACACTCATGGCCTAATAGCAGAGTTAAACAAGGACTTTCCGGATGCCAAAGTTGAAATTGTTTTTTACCTGGTCTATTACTGAAACAGATTCTGAACACTGCTTTAAATGATTGACGCTAAGAGAGGAATAGCTTAAGAAGAAAAGTCTATTTACCCCACAGATTCTTGGCTGATTCTAAGAAGAAGCAGAGAAAAAAAGGACCTAGGTTTCATCCCCAGCACCCAATAGTAGAACAAAGATAAATTGTGTCACCCAGAAGGAACACCCACAAGATGTAATACCAACAACATGCTTTATGGCAACCTTCCCAACTTTTGAACTTCACTCAGACCTTTACTCGTAACTTCCCGTAACAGAAATTATAGATGATAAGAGGAAACGTTAAACAGAACTACAACAAAGCAAGTTTCCAGATTGTGAAATGAGATATGCCACGGGACAGGACTTCTTCCACCACGGTGATTAAACAAAAGGCAGGCAGTTAATCTACATGAATGAGAACCTAGAAATGGGGGCCACGATTGGATCCGAGTTAACCATATATCTGGGGGGGACAACTGAGAAAAGCTGAATACAATCTGGGGATTGCATGATTTGAAGGCAGTGTGTGCTATGCTGTATACATAAGCAAATATATTTGTTGAAGGTACAGGCTGAAGCATGTGCAGTATATAATCATGATTTCTGTCATTTCTTTGAAAATCCTTCTTCCAAATCAAACGCAAATAGAGCAAAACCTTAATGATTCTTATATCTACATGATAAACAGATGAGGAAGGCGCTGAAGTGTCATTGTACCATTCTCTGGGCCTTTTTATGTATTAGAAATATTCTTAATTAAAGATCTAGGGCGCCTGGGTGGCTCAGTCGGTTAAGCATCTGCCTTCAGCTCAGGTCATGATCTCAGGGTCTCAGGATCCAGTCCCGTGTCAGGCCCCCTGCTCAGCGGGGAGAATGCTTCTCTCTCTGGCCCTCCCCCATCTCATTCTCTTTCTCTCTCAAATAAATAAAGAAAAATCTTTAAATAAAATCTAAGAAAGGTGACACCTGGTCACATCCACGACACAAATAGTAGGTCAGGGTGGTAAAAGCATCCTGATGCACAGGCGTCAAACTCAGCGTGCCAACACACTCAAAAAATGGGCCAACATCATGAACTCACTGAAGAGAAGATATAGCAACACAGGAAGAGGAGGGAGATTGAATCTCCCAGAGATGAAGGCCAAAGAAGAACCAGGAAGGAGCAGACAACATCCATGCGTGAGGACACACGCATGCGCAGCTGGGGGATTACAGGGGGACCTGTGTCGCTCCTCTAGTCAACACGAATTCCCTAAGTGCTCAGGTCCTGTTTTAAATGCTGGAGAGACAGCGATTCACAGGATAGGCAGGGCTCACAGGATATTCCACCCTTAGGAGCAGTGGAGGGGACATGGGAGGAGTGATAAATAAGCAAAATGACAAAAGCAAATGTCTAAGATCCTAAAAGCCACCTAGAAACCAAAGTGAGGAGACGGGATAGCGCGGAAAGAATAGAAAGGGGGAGCTACTTGAGATGGAGTGTCGGGACACTCGGGCCTTTTCTCAGGAGACCAGAGTACGAAGATCTGAGGAAATAAAACATTGTAAGAGGAGACACGGGATATAGGAACTCTGAGACAGGAAGAAAGTGGATGGGTTACAAAACAAAGAATAGCAAGTACGAGCAGTGCAAAACGGGGGGTCGGGGAGGCCCAATCGCCAAGTAGGAAGGACTGGGAGGCAGGGCAAGCTTAGCACAACCATGTGGGACCTGAAGAGGATTTGAGAGTCGATTTTTGGTGCAGTGGGAAGACACTAGTGCATTGAGAGCAGGGGCTTAACAGGATCAAGGCGTGTCCTTGAAGGAACTTTCTGGCTGCTCCATAAAGAATGAATAGCAAAGGGGGAAGAGTAGAAGCAAGAAGGGAGAAAAAGAACCAGGTAAAGTGACACAGGTGAGTTTTGAAGATGGACCTTCGTGAAAAATTGTAGGGAGCAAACAAAAGGGGCAAATTCCAGAATCGAGTCAACACACGGGATGTGGAGAGATTAGTGAGGGGGGCAGAGGAAGCAGGGAACACTGTGGAATTTCACCAGAGTATCCGCAATGATGAAATTTACTGAGACAGGGAAATTCTCTTAATCTTACAAGCAATTAGTTTTCTTTCTGGAACACCCGAAGCTTTATTCTCACTCAAAGTCATTAGATTTCTCTTCCATCTTCCCGGAACATTTCTTCCCTCAGATCTCATGAGTCACATGTAATCCAAGAAGCCACATTCACACAGAATACTGTTCCTGACTACTCTGCCTTACATAGGATGGGAAGCAGTAGAGACTGGAGAGTACTAACTGGCTTTAATGGAGAAAGCCAGGATTACAAAGGATTTGAGAGGTGGTACTGGGGTCCATCTCACCAAAAGTAGGCATGAGAATGTCAAAATACTGGTTGCACTTAGAAGAACTAGGGTCTTCCTCCTCCTTTACCTTTGCTTCTTCTTCTTCTTGACAACCTTGAGAATCAAGGCTGTCACTTCCTTAAGACAGGCCAAGGTGCCATGGGTTTCACCTCCGAGCACACAAGCAGTTAGGGCCACCAACCCACGATGGCCCAAGATGGCCTCATTCTCATCCTCTAGGATCATGCCTACCCAAAGCATGACTTGACTTTCTGGAAAAAACTGCACCTGTGCTCACCTCTACACTTGTTCCTCATCTTCTCTGCACAAGAGGACAATAGCTCTGACTATCTTTGCTCTCCCAAGGCACCCAGTACATTACTTTGTACATGAATAAATTAGCAATACTTTGCACTAATTTGCAAATAAACTATTTGTGGAATGAATGAATCTGTAACTATTGGAAACAGAAGCCTTCAGATCTCTTACAGTATCACATAAATCCTTATTATATCTAAGAAATATCCATATGATCATATTTCTAAATTTTTCTATTTTAGAAATATTTCTAAAGGCCAATTAACTGTATAAAACCAATATTCCTTAATTATCATCTGTGCCAAATTAACTAACACATCCAACTTATGTTAGATATTTACTCCTCTTTACTTATTTCCACATTTATCTCTGGCACATTTGGTCCTCCAGAGACAGGGAGGGTGTTGGGGGATAAGAATAACAAGGAAAATCTGGAACACAAGAAAGACCTGAAATGAGGATTAACATAAGCCAAAAACTCTAGAAGCAAGTGTCCTCAGAATGTCACTCAGCCTGCCATGAGCTGCTGAAATAGGCCAACATTCCCATGAACATTTCTATTTGTATAGATGGAGAATAATATTTTCCAGAGAGGGAAAAAATGAGAGAGAGAAAAGAGAGAGGAGGGATGAAATTAATTTGCTGTTCGAGACTGACCAACACTGAAGGTTGTAACTGATTTCAGCTATGTTTAAGTTGTCCATTTTTCTACTAAAAAATTAAATGGACATGTAACACGAACATTAGATTTCCCATTAAAGACAGATTTTCTTCCGTGAAGATCTAGCTTAAGCTGAGGGCTATGCAATTTAATTATGTTCTAACAAAACATGAGAATTAATCCTTTCTACGAGACTTACTAAAATGGGAATTAGGAGATTTTTAGCTTCAGGATTGTGTCCTTTTCATTCTAAGTTAGAACATAACTTCCAAATGTTCTCTTAACATGAGGGTTATCACAAAATCTTTCCTGCCCTTAAACTATCAAAACAGGAACAGTAATAAAACAAACTGTACCTCAAAATGATGAAACGCTTTGGTAATCGTGACATTTGGCCACAA
Organism: Mellivora capensis; assembly: GCA_004024625.1. Lineage (NCBI taxonomy): Eukaryota > Metazoa > Chordata > Mammalia > Carnivora > Mustelidae > Mellivora > Mellivora capensis. The sequence goes on along the minus strand of PISX010002184.1, from coordinate 763 downwards.
CTTATTTGCAAACCAAACTGGAAATCAAACTGAAAAGGTATAAAAGTTATATAAATTAGAGTGGTGGTTTGGCACGCATCCTAGGTGGAAAAGGACACTTACAATACCAAGACAGGAGTAGAAAATGCAGAAAAGTAGTGCCCACAAAATCACACTTTATAGTTGTGAAATGACAATGATGAATGTCACTCGCCTTTACACCGAGTGAACTTGATCCGCATAGGTCATGGAGCTTGCTGCATTCACACATGTCGTGACATCCAAGGTAGGGACCATTAGAACGAATACTCCTCCAATTATTTTATGCTCTGCACTCTGTCAGTTGGCGTTTCCTCTCTGCTTTCAGCAGATTTCCCAAAAGGATACGATGTTTGCCCATTTTCTAATCAAAAAGCCATCGCAGTGAATTAAATATGACAAATATGAAGAAGCAGATGGTTAAACGTACTTTCTAAAAACCTCACGAAAGGTTAATGCTACTAATTATTTTACATGGACTTAACTTCACCTCAGTATGGGGGCAGAACACTGCTATACACCCAAGGAAAGGGGTTTATTAATAAATGTACTCTGGGCAGAACGCCTCTGTCAAATTCCCCATGTAAGGAATTAGAAGCATGAGCAAATAGCAGCATTGATTTCCTTCTAAGGCTATTTTGCCAAAAAACACCTTTCAGATGAAGATTTAAGAAACCAATATGGGCCAACATTATCTTACCTAAGGAATATCCACAAAAGCTTATGTTCCAGAACAAATAAAAAC